>JZKD02S1340736.1:0-11682 GCA_000966675.3 Picea glauca | reverse complement strand
AAGAAGCCTTGACATAACACTCTCTTTGAGTGTCTCTTCTCATCCTTGATACCAAGGTTCAAACCCTTTGTCTGTTATTTAAACCACTTTTCATATTCCCGTGCTTTGCAACCCCATGTGTACCTGATGCATATGCAATATCATGAATTATAAATGGTCTTTCTTACTCATCATCCAAATTTGACATGCACATACTTCATCTAGAATTCTTTCCCCACCATAGAATTTTATTGGAGGCTTCCATATTGCTTATTGAACCAAAAGTCTTATTCCTACAACTTCTTAAAGAATCCAATGCATATTTTGAAAATATGCACCTTCCTTATTCATCGTATACGTAGATTTATCTTGCACATTCCACATATATATAGACCTAATTATGAACCTTCCATGTTCCATATGTAACCTTAAGATTCTAAGCAATGTGCATACAACAACATTTATTAGCTAAAAACTATAATTTACATTTTTGGAAACTATTGGAATACTAAGAGGGGAGGTGAATTAGTCTTAGGAAACTTTTAGCACTTTTAATCACAATATGAAAGAATTTAAGATATCAACAATTTATCACTTATGATTGTATTCAAGATACAATAAACATGTAACCACAAAACACAGTACACAAGAAGTTTGCGTGGAAACCCAAATGGGAGAAAACCACAGAATGATTTCTTATATATCATAATATTACATTCATAGGAAGCACCAAATTCCAAAATTCTTCAGCACCAACTGGAAGGAGGCACCAACCCCCTGATTTACAGGCTCCAACCTAAAGGAACCTACAACTCCCTAGATTCTCCAGCTCCAACTAGAAGGAGGCTCCAACCCCCTAGTTTATAGGCTCCAACCTGAAGGAATCTATGACTCCCTGAATTCTTCGGCTCCAACCAAAAGGAGGCTCCAACCCCCTTTCTTTTCCCCTTCCTTACTCCTTGAAATATAAGTGTGAGACTCAACCTGTCACTATTGTTGTCACTGATACATCATCATAATCAAAACCAAACTCAACCAATCATTGTAACTATCATTGATATTGATACATCATCATCATCAAAACCAGATCCATACTCATAACCACATAAAACTCATGCCAAGATCACCAAAGGACATCTTCAAATCATGTGCTCAATATCACTAGGGTATCCATCAAACCATGTGCCAAGATATCCAAAATACACCTCAAACAATGTGCCAAAGTATCAAAGATACAATCCTCAAGCATGTGTCATAACCATCAAGATATGTCTCAAGCATATACCAAAATCTCCAAGATATTCCTCAAGAATGAACATAAAAACATATAGAGAACCATACTTTTTATCATGTAAAGAACATGGTGTACAGATCTTGGACCATCAAAACCTTCCTCAAATTCAGCCTCAAAAAGATAACATCTTCATCAAGCTTTATTTCAGCTTTGTTGGACAAGATCGGTCAACTCGCGAGGCCTCACGTGACAAGTGTTGTGCAACCTATAGAGGCTTTGTGGGACACCCTATACCTAAACCATGGGGGTCTACTTAATTAGGGTTACCATAAACCCTTCTCCAATATGCGGCTCTGATATTTCCTTCTTTGCACTCCTCCTCTACCTCAGATTCGCTAGGAGATCACATACTTGCTTGATTTTTTTATTCTTTATGAGAGGCTCTTTGATATGTATTTATACCCTTTCAACTCCTTTACTTGACTTGAGACGACCTATAACTTCTTATTTTCAACATTTTTTCTTCTTTAATTAATTTTGGGGCCAACTTGTAACTTTTTGTTGCAACCATATGGGGGTTTTTGACCATACTTCGAGGCTTCATCTTTAAGAGGGTGTAACTTCTCAACTGTGGGGAACTGCATGTCATACCACTTTCCATTGGAAATGGCATGACAAGGACCATCCTTCTATAATATGTTTTCATGCATTTATTATGTTCTTCATAATATTTTTCTCCAATCAACTTCAGGCTTCATGAACTCACCTCTGGGGAGTCATAACTACTTAACCACTTAACCATACTTCAAGGGATTCTTGTAGACTTCTTCAAATCATATTTCCAAGAGGGTCATGCTTAAATCTATGTCATAAGGGGAACACTTTGGAGACTTCTTCAAATACACCCATTACTTATAGTTAACATCAATGACAACCAATTTTCCAACAATCTCCCCCTTTGGCATTGATGGCAACACTCATGCTCCCCTTGTGACCAATGTTCCCCCTGTCTCCATGTGGTCCCCCTATATTCATGATTTGTTTCTTTCTCTCTCCCTTTGACATCAATGGAAAAAGGTAACTCCCCCTTACAATCTATCTTCCTCTGTCTTCTTTACAAAATGTCGTTTAGATCATTGTGGGGCAGAAACTACTCCAAGTTTCTGTCAAAGATACTCAAATGTCTCTCTTAGGAGAGGTCTGGTGAAGATATATAAAATATGTTATTTTTTCCTAATGTACTCCAACTTGATATTCTTCTCTATGAGTTGTTCTCGTACACAGTGGAACTTGATAGGAATATGCTTGGTCTTGGAATGCATCACTAGATTCTTGGAGATAATTATAGCACAACTATTATCACAAAATGATGAAATAGGCTCACCATACTCTACTTGTATGTCATGAAGGGTTTTCTTCATCCAGAGGACATGAGTACAAGATGTTGTTGCTACAATATATTCTCTTATGTTGTATACAAGGATATTGAGGACTACTTCTTACTTAACCAGGACACCAGACAATCATCCAAGTATAAGGCTTCTCCACTAGTACTTCGTCTATCATCAACGCTTCTTTCCCAATATGCATCTATGTAAGCAACCATAGTTAGTTGATTCCCTTTTGGATACCACAATCCAAATTCTTTTGTTCCTTTGAGATATCTAAAGATCCTCTTTACTACCATAACATTATTTTCCTTCGGTGTTGCTTGAAATCTTGCAACTTGTCCAACTACTTGCATCACATTTGGTCTTGAGGTTGTCACATAAAGTAGGATGCCAATAATCGATCTATAGAGTCTTTGATATGCTTCCTTGGATTCATCATATTTTCTCAACTTTCACCCACTCACCACAGGAGTACTTACAGGGTTGCAATCTTCCATTCTGAACTTCTTCATCATTTCTTTGATGTACTTGGTTTGGAAAATGAAAATACCTTCATCTAGCTGAGATATCTGGAGTCCCAAAAAGAAAGTCAACTCACCAAGTAGGGACATTTAAAACTGATTATGCATGTCTTTGGAAAAATTCTAACTCAACCTGTCATCTTCACTTCCAAAGATGATGTCATCCACATATACTTCAATGATAAGCATGTCGTTTTGATCCACTTTTATGTAGAGATTGTTATCTTCATTTACCTTTCTGAATCCTTATTGTTGTAAGTACTTGTCCAATATTGAATACTAGGCTTGAGGGGCTTGCTTGAGTCCATACAGATATTTCTTCATTTTTCAAACATAATCTTCTCTTTCTGATAGTAGAAACCCTTATGGTTGTTTGATGTAGATTACTTCTTCTAATTCTCCATTTATAAATGTTGATTTTACATCCATCTAATATACTTTGATTCTTTTGGAACATGCATAGGCCAAGATCATTTTGATTGATTCCATTATGGAAACATGAGCAAAAGTTTCTTCAAAACCTATTCCTTCAACTTGAGCATATCCTTTGCATACTAGCCTTGCCTTGTTTTAGGTTACCTAGCCATCTTCGTTTAGTTTGTTTCTGAACACCCAATTTGTACCAATTACATTTTTTTCCTTAGGTCTTGGAACCAGTTCCCATGTCTCATTCTTCTCTATTTGATTTAGTTCTTCTTCCATGGCCTTGATCCAATGTTCATCATTATTGGCTTCCTCAAAGCTACTTGGTTCAACTGTGGATAGTATTGCTAGATGCCTCTTTTCTAGTGTACGTTACTGTTTCCTTCCTATGGTTTCTATTCTTGCATTTTAATCTCCAATAATTTGTTCTAGTGGATGATTCTTCTGACCCCAAAAGTGAGGTTTCCTAGAAGGTATCTGAAGATATTCTTGGTTGTATTCTTCTTGATATGATTTTGGATGCTTATCTTGTTATTGTTGTTCTTCTTCTTATACCCCTTCTTCTTTTAGGTCTTCCTCTGCTTCCTTCTCTTTTGAATTTTTTCTTTCTTCTCTGGTTTTCTGCACATTTGTTTCATCAATATTTACATTGATTCTTTCCACTATTTTATTGAGTCTTATGTTGTAGCATTTGTATGCCTTTATTTTGCTTGAGTATCCAACCAGTATGCCTTTATCAACTTGAGAGACAAAATTTTCAACCCTTTTATCTTCTCTTTTTATGTAACATTTGCTTCCAAACACTCTAAAGTGTTTGACATTCATTGGTATTCCCTTCCATAGCTCATATGGAGTCTTTTCACTATTACTTATAAGCATTCCTCTGTTCAAGATATGAATTGTTGTATGCATTTATTGTACCCAAAAGATATTACTCAACTTGGAATCTTTCAACATGGCTCTTTCCATCTCCCGTACAATTATGTTCTTTCTTTCAACAACTCCATTTTGTTGAGGTGTCCTAGTTGCTGAGAATTGCCTTTTTATTCCACGATATTCACAAAATTCCATGAATTCCTTTGATGTGAACTCACCTCCATTGTTTGATCTCAAGCACTTTATTTTCAAATCAGTCTCATTTTCAACCATCTCTTTGAATATCCTAAAATATTCAAATGCCTCTGACGTTTTCTTGAGAAATCGGACTATGGTCATTCTTGTAAAATCATCAATAAGTAGCATGAAGCATTGTTCTCAATTGCTTCCACTCTCAGACCACTAGAAAGACATAGGTAGCTAACATAATGATTATACATATCCTCATAATGTACAACTCTGGGAATCCTTACACATGGGATGAAATATTTCCTTGTGTTCAACACAATTACAACAAAACTCTTCACAATAACATTGGGAAAAACACCTTTCAAGTATGTTCCAACAATTGGACTCAATTGATGTATATCTTCCCATTATATCAACAAATGAAGAGTCCTTCTGTGATAAAAATAAGCTATAGAAAGAAACCAAATATTTTGAATGGATCCAACACATCCAAAAACAAGCTCACAAAATTCTATGGAAAGAAAATGCAATTACAAAAAACAACATGATAAACATCAAGTACCACACATGTTCTAGGGTGGTGAAAATATAGGGTCACACTTGTATAAAGAGTGACACGTATTCCCCCATAGGAATCTTAGACCACTTCGACATGAATCTTACACCATCACCAAGATCATGGATGATAATGATTTTGAATTGAATCTTCGTCTTCCTTGGTTTAGACCATTTATTTAATGTGGCACTACTTTGTATGTCCTTTCCACCCCTATTGAACACCTCATAGGTGGAAAATCACTTAGCCACCACAACTTTCAACCATCACTACATTGAGAAAGTTATATTGGACTAAATCATGGACATCGATTCGAAGAGAATTTGCTAATACAACGTATAACTCTATAGGGTTGTCAAAGCAAGACAACTTCTTCATTGAGGCATTTGGTTCACCAAGGATCAAATTTGATTGAATTTTCCCCATTTGATACAAGAACTTGATGCAATGGGGACCATTACTACTCAAGGGAAAAGCATTGGTCCATGTGTCCATCTTAGAAATGGTTCTAATATTTTATGTTTTGGAGTCCTAAAATTTTGAAGAATTTTTTGGGGCGTTCTCATGCATCATTCGAGAGTGTTTCATCAAATTATTGGGGACCTCGTTCACTTTGCTAATTGTATTTCCAACAAAATAAAAAAGACCCAAAACAAAGCACTGATAGAAAATTTATAATCTTGAGAAGGCTCCCTAATTTTTTGGACAACTTAATCATCTAGCATGGTTCTCCTACTCAGCCCTAACTTTATACCAGATTTAGGGTTATGGTATGAACCAAAACCTTAAAATTTCATAATAGAGCAGAAGTTCTCGAATCTTAAGGTTTTTTGGCATTATTTCAAAATGTAGTTTCAACTTCTTGTCATGGAATTTTTAAAAATTAACATAGCCAGCACATTTTTTCTCAAAGATAAGCTACCACCATTCTAGCCACTGTGTACATAATATTTCTTTACATCATTTATTCATTAATGGAACTTGATTTTCATTGTAATACTCTACTTTTAAACATGGTAACTCATGTTCTCTCTACAATATTGAGTATTCTTTCATTTCATTCTCAATCCAATTTAGATCACCAAATATCAAACAATTTCATACTCTAATGGTGTGCTTAGGACAATGCAAAATTACCGCTTCCATGATGTCTAGTGGAAAATCACCTTAATTGATTTTCTCTATTTCCAAACAAAGAAGACGTGATCAACACTATCTCATCTACCTATACCACATCAACAACTCACTACTCTAGACCATGCCCATCTTGTCTACTATAATTTCTAGCTTATGTAATCCATTGATGCACAACACCATGGGTAAATGCTCACACTTGGTTAAATAATTGTGTTTCATTGTGCAAAATTACAATACATAGTGCATGATCTCTTACTATGTCCAAAAATACATTAATCAACCTTTTCATATGTAACCAAAGAACATGTTTTTAAGAAATAAAAATATTCCTTCACTCACCTATGTATTAGGATTTCCAAGTGAGGACACTTGTACCTAGCTAGATTCTTAATCACCAACTAAAACACTGGTTGGTAACCTTAAGGGATCCAATGATATTTTATCTCAAAACCTACATAATATTTTGCATGAGAGTATATACCAATCAACTTAACCCTTAAGACTAGACCAAAAAAATCTTATACCTTATTAATTTTATCATTTTATGAGAACATAACCTTTCTTCTCCTTTAATAATTTTCCATGATCATTACCACAACAACTCTAGACCTTTTCTATGAATGTTAATACCAACAATTTCCCTTAATGGTCCAAAGGAACACCATAATAATGAAATCTATATGAATGAGTTTTTCTCCATAGAAGTAAGAGAGGGTTTACAATCCTCCATGCCAAATTTATTTAACAAAATGGTAGCATACTTGGTTTGATTAGGGAATATTTGACAACGTTATTGTGAAAAATCCGCTCCAAGATAGTATTGAAGTAGCCCCAAATCTGTCATTTTGAATCATTTTTTAAGTTCTTGTTTCACCTACTTGATGTGATCTCCGTAATTCCATTTAATGATTAAGTCATCATCATAAACAACATTGAAAACCAACTTTCTACCTTGCATCACGAAATGCAAAGTATCATCAGGCTCACTGCGATGAAAACCAACATGCCTAAGGTATTCATCCATTTTGGGATACCATGCTCTAGGTGCATGTTTCAAGCCATATAAAGATTTAATAAGATTGTAAACTTTGTGCTTCTTTCCTTCAACTTCAAAACTTTGGGGTTGAGTCATATAAACTTCTTCTCTCAAATCACCATTAAGAAAGGAACTTTTGACATCCATTTGGTGGAGTGTCTAACCATATTGTGCAACCAAATTTATTAACATTTTGACTTTGTTCCACTTTGTTGTTGGAAAAAATGTTTCTTCATAGTTGATTCCTTATTTTTGAGAAAATACTTTTGTGACAAATCTTGCTTTATATTTATCTACTTCACCATTTTCTTTATACTTGATTCGATAAATCCATTTACAACCGATGGGTTGAACATTTGTTGGACAATCAACAAGTTTCCATGTTCCATTTGCAATTACCAAATCACACTCATCCACCATGGTTTGCGGCCATTATTTATGCTTCATTGCTTATGCAAAAGTTGTTGGTTTAATAGAAACATGGGTTATTAAGGAAAAATTCAAGTGAGACGTAGTAGAACTTCTAGTTCCTATTTTGTTCTATTCATCTAGGTGAACATCTTTAAGAAATTGTGTGAACCATTTTGGTCTACTATGTTGTCCCTGTGGTGAAGTTACTACATTTTATTTGTCATGTATTGAAGAATCATCGTTTGAAGAAGAGTGATCTAACTCTTGAACATTCATGTTGGGGGCTAAGTTTTTTTTAATCCAATTTGGTTTTCTTTGATGAATTATATTTTCTTGAGCTGTCTTTCTCTCCAAGTGACTAAGGATATTTTCAATCTCTCTGGTTGTTTGAATTTCAATCTCATCAAATAATACATCTCCACTAATAATTAATTTTCCATTGGATAGTAACCTATATCCTTTATTTTCATTTGAATAACCAATAAGAATGGATTTCATACTACAATTTTCCAACTTAGTCTTTTTTTCCTTAGGAACTAAGGCATAGCAATTGGAGCCAAAAACTTGAATATGATTAATTGAAGGATTAGTGCCATGCCAAGCCTCATATGGAGTAACTCCATCTAAGGATGATGTAGTTGATCGGTTCCTTATATAAACTGTTATATGAACTACTTCGACCTAATGGTTTGTGCTTAATAACTTGAAATGAAACATCGATCTTTCCATTCCCATTAGAGTTCCATTCATTCTTTATGTGACTCCATTATGCTTTGGAGTATAAGAGTTTGCCAATTGTCTTTTTATTACATTTCTCTTGCGATAATAATTGAATTCATTTTAAGTGAATTCTCCCCCACTATATGTTCTTAGTGTGACAATATTTTCCTTGGTGGCATTCTCAACTAAGCGTTGAAATTGTATGAATTTTCCAAAGGATTATGATTTTCTTTTCAAAAAAATATACCCAAGTCATCCTTATAAAATCATCAATGAAAAGAATGAAGTATTTGAATCCACCAAAATAAGATTCCATAGGACCACAAATGTCATTATGGATTAGTTTAAAACATTTGTTTGCTCGCCATCTACTTGTGAGGAAATGATCCCTCTTTTGTTTGCCAACTATACAAGCTCCCACTTAGAGATTTCCTTTTTAAAAGTAGGAAATCCTTTTAACCATTTCATCTATTTTAAGTTTACCGATGATTTAAAAATTCAAATGGCCAAATCTATAATTCCATAATCTCAAGGAGATAGGAGATAAATCCACCGATGTTGCAAAATTATGTTTGTGAGGAATGGTTGTACCTTGTATCCTCAAAAGTTTTCCATCTTCATAGCCATTCATTATTGTTTTAAAATTTTGTTTGACTAAATTAATTCTGATCTAACCATATTCCATGATAATCCGATGGCCTCCTTTTCTAATGAGTAGCAAGGACAACAAATTATTTTTAAATGTTGGAACATACCAAACATTGCAAAGTAATAGTTTTCAAATTATTGGAAGATAAAAGTAGATAGATCCTTTTCCTTGAGGTGTATGAGTTGTGTCATCTGCTAAGTAAATTGGATTTAGTTCCATATCCTAATATGTCCAAAAGTAATATTTTATGTAGCACATGTGTTGAATATCCTTATATCTAGTATCCATTCATCTTCATATTCTTTTCTCATCAATTTGTTGGTGACAACTGAATCTACAAAGTCAATATCCTGATTTTCTTTCAACACTTATTCATAATCATCTTTTTTTATTTTTTGCATACTAGGCAAAATTTGAAGCATTAGACATAGAATGTTGTTTGAAAGTTTGTTTATCCTTAGGAAAATTCTCATTTCGTGTTTGACACTCTTCTTCCACATTCCCAATGTGAAGACATTTTTTTCACTTGACTTGAGACATGTCTTCACCTCTTTGAGATTGATCTTGTGATCTCCTAAAGTATTGTTAATTTATTCCACTTCCTTGGCTTCTACCATGACCTCGACCATAGTCTTGATTTCTTGAATCATTGAATCTTCCTCTTCCTCCATAATTTTCATTGTACGAACCTCCTCCTCTTGTATTTTCATCTCAATTACCTCTTCCTCTTATATGTTCATTGCAAGTACCTCTTCCTCTTGTAATCACATTGTTTGACCCTCTTCATCTTGAGCTTTCTCCTTTTATTGAGTTGGTAAAGATAATATCTTCCCTGGAGTTCTTATTTTTACCAAATTTCTTATCATGTTGGACCAACAAGTCACCAAGGGAATCAAAATTTTAATTCTCCAATTTATCAACAATTTGTAATGTTTCCAAGAAATGTTTATAAGAGTATGGTAGTCCATTGATCAATATTGAGGTCATAAGACTTTCTTCCACATATTTAAATCCATAATTTTTAATTCCAATCTAATGTTTTTCAATTGATAGTTGTACTCCAAAACACCTCCCCCTTCAGCCAATTCTTTGTAGATTTTAACCTTGTACAACATTTACTGCAAACAAATTTTCAGTAAAAGAATAGAAAAGATACAATGGCAAATACAAACATTACTCAAATATTTTTCCCCTGGAAACCCAAACCGGGAAAACCAACATATTCCATATTCATTCATAGTGATACATTGTTTACAATACAATATACATATAGGAGACAACGACATCTGAAACCCTAACCCAATGACCTGGATTAGTCAACAAACCTAATTCCTTAACTGGATATAGAAAACCATAGACAAAAAACCATGTGCCTAAAAACCGCCCAACAATGGACATGAAAAACAAGGAAAAATGCAACACGTTTCTCGAGGAAAAAAATACAAAGAATATAACACATACCCAACATTCTTTTTTAAGTAACTTAGTATTAAGCTCAACCCATTTTGATTCATATTGAGTATCAAACATCTTATTAAAAACTTTCCATGCATTCCAAGCATCTGTTGCATTTTCAACATGTATAAACATTTTATTTGTTACAAAGGATCTCAAAAGTGCAAGTGCCTTTTCATCTACTAATTCCCATTTTTCTAATTCTCTAGCATCAATTGGATTAATTGGAGATTTTTCTCCGTTACATACTTCTTTCCACAAGTCACTAAAAATTAATGTATTTTGCATGTGATGACTCCAAGTTTTATAGTTCTTGGGTCCATCCAATTTGTCTGAATCAATGAAAAAATTTACCAATTTAGAAACGATGAGTTGCTTATCAAATCCACACAATCAAGACAATGAATATTATCATGCACAAGAGACATTACACACACTGCAAAAGAGTGTTATAGAGGCTTGGTCTTGACCCTCTTATAGCCTCGATGGAAAAAAACATTGATCGATTATTTCACTAGACTCTTATCAACGCTTTGTAAGGCACTTATCCTATTTCAGAGCCTCAATAATAAATAAATATCTATTTTGTTGTTTCCTACTGAAATAATCTGAAATTTAATTTATGGTTTTCTCTCATGTTTTTTCTTTATACTAGGAGTAAACTAATAAATAACATAATCACAACAACAACATAATAATAAAATACATACCTCAACATAATCACAACAACAACATAATAATAAAATACATACCTCAACATAATCACAACAACAACATAATAAAATACATACCTCGACCTGAAGGTTGGTTGATTCAGTCCATGTTTATCTTGTTCTTGAGCTTGCCCAAACTACCCAACTGAATACTAACCTCCCTGCCAACTAGGAACAACCTCTCTAGCTCCCTAGCTTCAGGAATCCTTGCGTTTTCTTGGCCCCTGAGCCCGAAGTTCCCAGCAATAGAAGTGCCCTGTGAGAGTTCCCCAAAACAATTGTTCTTCCAATTTCCTCCTTCTTCCCTATCTCCTTCAGAATTTCTTCCTCCTTCTTTTCCAATTTTCCCCAAAACAAAGACCCCCCCTTCCAATTCCTTCCCCTCTTCCTTA
>JZKD02S1340725.1:0-11682 GCA_000966675.3 Picea glauca | reverse complement strand
GACACAAGTTCCCATATGCAAACACATGTGAAGACCTCTTCTTAAAGTGGTCAGAGTATGATAGAAATAATCCACTGCAGTTAAAGGATCAAATGATTTTAGGAGAGCAAAGAGATAAAATCTTCCACGTGTCATTTTGTTTCACTTAACACGAATTTTAGTAGTTATTTTTAGCTTAGTGATTCTTTATAAATAGAGAGATCAATCTCGTGTTTAAGGGGTCAATGGTTTTTGGAGAGAAAGACTTTTCTAAAATTTTGTAATAGAACTATTTATGTGCAAGTTTATTTTAATCAAGAAGTTTTGTTTAGAACCAAATACACTTCTATCATCTAAGGCATGAATGTGTTTAGACCAAGGAATATTATCTCTGTCTTCAGATTCGATATTTGTTGCTTTGTTGAGTAAGAGTTTTTGTACCTGTATTTAAAGTTATCTTATGATGCTATAACAATTGGTTTATTCTAATTGGTGGCTAGAAATCAATTGCGTTAACCTGTGATTGATAATAAATTATTGGAAATTATTTTTCTTGCATTAATTCTTGTCACATGTATGTTTCTTTTATGTAACTATTGTCTCCGATGATGTTGAATGTCCACTAATCAAAATGGTATTAATGCTAGTTTGAAGTTATTTATATATTCTTTGTTTCCATGCTAGGGTATAAAGGTTATCATAAACCCAACCTTCCCCCAAACACATAGCTAGCTTCTCTCTCTCATCTAGTCTAGAGTTTTATCTTCCTTTTTTTTATAACATTAGAAAAAGAACCAAAAATAGAACTTCCTAACATGAGGATAAGGATTAACAAAAAATACATATATGTCAATCAAAATTAAAGCCCATCGATAAACCTATCCAGATCACAAATCTGGAGAACCTTACCACTCATCAAACACTTACGAGTCTAATTGGGCCTCTTAGGCGGGGTTGGTTCCTGCTATTGAGTTAAAGGGATCTCGTGCCCCTCAATATAATTGGCACTAGAAGGAGGGTATGAACGAATGCATGGCTAATAATATTTTTGATAATATATTCTACATAGCCTATAGATTCAAAACAACCCACATGCATGGCTAGTCACTCTTGAGATAACCCACACACAGAGAGTACTCCTAATATGAGTCAACCACCTCAAGACGAAGAGGAAGAACACATGTACACTGAAATACCTTATTCTCTTCCCCACAAGGAGTTAAATAAGTTCAGAAGGATCACAAGAGATTACACCCAACAAACTGGAGTGTTACCTTTAGCTCCTTTACTTCCTTGTAGAAAAAAAGAAAGAAGAAAAATTGTTGAAACTCCTGACTAGGTTTTTGTTCACATGGTAGAATACCTGATAGATTTTTCCCTTACTCATATCGAACAACCCATTAATATGATACCCGAAATACTAGTTGGTAACCACTTTGAACCTGATGATTTTGAAATTGACGAGGAAGGGTCTAACTCAGATTGCTTAGATTCCAAATCGGGAGACATGGAGGGTAACAACGATAAAAATGAAGAAAGGTAAAATCAACCTCAATACAATCAACCATGGTTGGCCAAATATGTTGTGGCAATCCTAGGACAAGTGAATAACGTACCTCGACATCCAGAAAAATTACTTCCTAAATTTGACCTCGAGACCTCCGGATTTCCTAAGGACCATATCAAGAAGTTCATATTGGCTATAAGATTGATCAACATGCAGCATGAAGATGTCATGTGTAGGATTTTTCCTTATACCTTTGAGAATTCAACCTCAACTTGGTATTTTAACCTACCAGTTGGTTCCATAACTAGTTGGACAAAGTTTCAAAAGGATTTCTTAGAAAAATTTGCGGAAGAAACTACCACATGAGATTTAATGGATGAACTCTTCACTGACACTATGATTCCAAAAGAAAAGGTTAAATATTTCAACCAAATATTTGCCACTATCTTAAACAAATTTCAACCTGAAGCTAAACCTACCTAGGAGTTGCAAATTTAAGTATATTCTAATGGTATCCTAGCTTATATTTCCATGTTCATAAAAAGGGTTGCCAAACATACCCTAGACAAAACTTTTGAAGAAGATAAAACCATTGAATTTCAACTGAAAGGATGCAAATAAGGTCAGATCTCACTAATTAATAAGGAAAACCAACCTCTACCTAAGAGAGGAATTTTCTTAACGAGACCCCCAGGAAAATCAACAGAACCAGGTCCTAATAAACAAGGAGGAGATCTAGAAAATATGCAGTGGATGATAAAAAAAACTCTCCAACGAGATCGTAGATATTAAAATGAGCATTGGGGAGGAAAACCAAAATCAAAGACCTTATAAACCATTTTTTTAAATAAATCCACATTTCAAAGCTATATAACCTCCCCCAGCTAACCTAAACATTGAATTAGGGACTGTAACATCTGACTCTGTTTGCATGTACCACCAAGAGAATCATTCAGAAAGGGACTGCCCCCAATGGTTGCATGCTATGAATTTAATGGCTAACCAATTCATAGATGAATTATCCCTAACTGAACAACCCACTGGCTCGACAATAAATGCCATCGATCAAGAAATTCAAGGGCCACCAGAAGAGACAACCATGTTGTTATGGATTCCAACCACCTGATGCTTTTCAATGATTCTGCTGAAGTGCAGGAACCTCCCGATGAATTTCTAGTTGTACAGACACGAGGTAGAAGTCAACCTATCCAAACTAATCCCACCACTGCTAAGTTATCTAGAGGGAATAAAGCGTTTGATCGCCCAAAACCCCTATTTTCTTCTCAAAAAACTCCCACAAACATACACACATAGGAAGCTCCTAAGCTAGACTATAATGTGGTAGAAGACTTGAAGAATATGAAGGCTAATGTGTCTTTCATTTACATGTGTAGGATCCCTCAATAAAAGGATTTTTTGTTACAGGACTTAAAATCAATAGAAGCCCCTATGACAAGCACTGACCTAGGTGAGGTCCCATCTCCCACAAATTTAACAAAAAAACCAAGTGTGAATTATTTCTCTTTAGAAAAAAGAGGAAATAATTTTGTTCATCCTTTCCTTTTAACGTTTGAAGTCTTTAAAAAAAACCTACATAATTTCCAAGTCAATTCAGTGGCATCCTCCAATGTCATGCCATTGTCAATCTGCAAGAAATTGAGCGCAACCTCACTCATAAGTGATAAACATGTTATACAACTAGATAAGACTCAGGTGAAGGTTATTGGGGAATTTAAAGATGTCATGATCAGAATGTCTACTCACCCAAAATTTGTTCAAGTTATTGACATAATCGTAGTAGACATCCCAGAGGCCTATCGACCGTTACTTAGCTGATATTGGTTTGAGAAATTAAATGGATACTTTAGTACTGCTTGGGCTCACCTCTGGTTGCCATTAAAGGGACATACAAACATCATTAGGATTGACAAAGAAAGATATCTCAAACATACTATCATTGATTTAGAGACTCCAAACGAACCCTCGTCAGCTGATTTCCCTGTGTTAGGAAACTACTCCTGCGATTATGATTTCGACAATTTCTCCCCTCTCTTGTCTGACGCACCTCTAACTCAAAAATCCGAAATGACCTTTCAAGTAAACCTACTGGAAACCGTAGAACAAAGCATCTTCTGTCAATATTCTCCATCAGGAGTATCAGACAAGGAAGATAAAACTGAGAAAATAGCTAGGCATGAAGAAGTTAGTAATTTTTCCTCACAAATTTGGACACTGTACTTTTATGGTTCTAAATTGCAAGAGGGGTCAAGAGAAACATGTATCCTCATTGACCCAAAAGGGAAACAAAACTTCTTATCTCATAGATTATAATTTGAATGGACTAACAACACTACTGAATATGAAGCTCTAGTCCAAGGACTAAAGAAGGCCATACACTTAAACGTCAAAGAATTGAAAGTTTTTGGAGACTCGAAAATTATCGTTAGCTAAGTAAAGAATACCATTCATTGCAATTCACCTCACTTGAGGAACTACTAGCAAGAGCTACATAGGCTAATAGAAATTTTTTTGGCCTTCAACATTACCGTTGTTCCTAGGAAAAAAAATACTCTTATTGATTATTTAGCCAATGCAGCCTCAATATTATCTCCTTTAGAAGAATATGAAGCCTCAAGGTTTTCAATATAACTTCTCTACAAACCGTTGGTGCCTAAAAACATTTCTAATTGGAAATTCTTTGAAGGGGATGAAAAGATTGTAGATTTCCTGACTAACAAGGAGAATTTTAAGGATTTGGCCATTGATGATGAAATATTCCAAGAACTACTCACATAATCGAATCTCCTCAAACAAAAGAGGGGAAAAGATCACTCCGATGAAAAACCAAAGTTTCACACAATTCCAAAAGGAGTGGCCAATATGGAGAAACATTTCTACCTAAGGGAAAGAATTAGAGGGTCGAAGAATGCGAAAACATGGAGCTCATGCCCTATATACGAAACTATAAACCTAGGCACTGATGAGAATCCAATGAATGTCAACTTAGGTAAGGCAATATCCAAAAAAGACATGAAGGATTATCTTAAAATATTTAAAGAATATCAAGATGTCTTTTCTTGGTCCTACCAAGAACTGAAAATGCATGATACTCACATTATCCAACATATGATCCCATTAAAATCTGGAACAAAACCCTTCCAACCAAAGCTTAGGAAGTACCACCCATATCTGGAACCCCTAATGTATCAAGAGTTGAAGAATTTACTAGATTCTAATATTGACTTTTAGGTAAGACATTCTGCATGGGTAGCCTATCTGGTTCCTATTAGAAAGAAGTCTGGTGAAATCCATTTGTGTGTGGATTTTAGAACCCTTAAAATAGCATCAAAAAAATATAACTACCCAGTACCACCCTTGAAACAACTCTTATAGACAGTATCTGGCTCTGAAAGCTTTTCTCTTCAGACAATTTTTCGGGATATAACTAGGTCCTGGTTTAAGAAGATGATCGATTAAAAGCTACCTTTTGAACCATGTGGGGGACCTTTCCTTATAAACACATTTCTTTTGGGTTGATCAACACAGGGGAAACTTTTCAGAGGGAAATGGATGTATCTTTTTGAGGATTTGATTAACAAATGTATGGTATTTTATTTGGATGTGTAACAATATACTCAAAAAATAAGGAAAACCACATTCAACATTTGACTCAGATCTTTGAAAGGGGTAGAAAGTATGGAATATATATCTCAAGAAGGAATCAACATGAACCCTAAGCAGATCAAAGCGATAGCTCAACTCATTTTGCCTCACAATAAAAAGGCCATGCAATCTTTTTTCGGGAAAATCAACCTTGTGAGAAAATTTAATCCTAAATTCACTGAAATTGTTAAACCTTTAAAAGAAATGATTCGCAAAGTTGCAGAGTTTAAATGGGATGAAAAAAGGAGAAGAGATTTCAATAACATAAAAACTGCCATCTCCCAAGCACCAGTGTTGTGAAGCCCGACTTTAGCAAAGATTTTTTCCTTTATACCTTTGCTTCCGACCAATCCTTGGCTTCAGTACTTACCCAAAAGGACGTTGAGAACAATGAAGCACCAATTTCCTTTATGAGCACCAACCTCCAAGGAGTTGAACTAAACTACGTTGCTTTAGACAAACAAGCTTACACAATATATAAAGAAGTCAAACATTTGAGATCATATATCCTAAAGAATCACACTAAGGTCATTGTACCACATCCAATGGTCTGATATCTATTCACTCAATAGGAGATGGGAGAAAGGAGGGGAAATTGGATGGAATTCATTCAATAATTTGATCTAGACATAAAATATGCCAAAATAGTCAAACGAAAAAGATTGTGTAAACTAATTGTTGAGGCCCAAGATCTGATTAACACAAAAGACCCCGGTTGGGAAAATGAACTATCATTATGGTGCAGAGAATCCTTATATGTACCTCCCAGGAAATAATCCTGGTATGGAAACTTTTATTATCTATTGCATCATGGAACTTGTCCAGAAAAACTAAACCCTAGAGAAAGGAGAGCCCTCAAGTTAAAATCCACTCAATTTCGCCTCATAAATTCTGTGCTTTTCCACGTAAACTATGATGGAGTACTCCTTATATGTCTTGAACATAATGATGCAAAAAAGGTACTCAAATAACTCCATGACGACCCTCTAGGTGGAAATTTTGTAGGAGAAACCACGAATAAAAAAATATTAAGGGATGGTTATTATTGGCCCACGTTGTTCAGGGATGCTCATGCATATGCTAGGAAATGTAAATCTTGTCAAGTGAGCCCCGATAGGGAAAATATACCAGTTGGTGACCATATCTAGACCTTTTGAGAAATGGGGAATATATTTCATCAGAGAAATTACTCCCAATTCTTTGAAACAACATAATTATATCTTGACTACAACATATTACTTCATAAGGTGACAGAGGCTATCCCTCTAACACACATTAATGAAAAGGTAGTGATCCAATTTTTAGAACAAAAACTAATAACATGGTTTGGGATTCTTTCCATCCTCATTTTTTGACAATGTTGCCTACTTTTCTTCCACACACTTGAAAAAATTCACCCTCGATAAAGGGATCATAATAAGATATTCAAAAATATATTATCCACAATGGAATGGAGTAGCAAAGTCCTCTAATAAAAATTTGGTGTGAATTTTAAAAAAGACAGTTGTTGAAAATCAGAGAAATTGGCATAATTTATTTCATAATGCCCTGTGGGCCAATAGAGTGACAGCTAAATAAGCCATAGGAAACTCTCTGTATTTTATGGTATATGGGAAAGAAGTTGTTCTTCCAAACAGATTGTACATTGCATCCTTACATCTTGCCCGGGCATCAAGAGATCATACCTCATCTTCTCTACAACAAAGGATTGATACCCTTCTCATGTTGGATGAAGAAAGGGAAAAGGCTAAAGTTAAGTTCACTGCTTATCAACATGTAATTAAAATATGGTTCGACAAACATAAAGCTAGAAAAAAAAAATCAAAGTAGGGGACCTAGTCTTGAAGTGGGATAAAGAAAACAAGTCCAAAGGAAAA
Organism: Picea glauca; assembly: GCA_000966675.3. Taxonomy (NCBI): domain Eukaryota; kingdom Viridiplantae; phylum Streptophyta; class Pinopsida; order Pinales; family Pinaceae; genus Picea; species Picea glauca. The sequence goes on along the minus strand of JZKD02S1340725.1, from coordinate 4,656 downwards.
CACTCAAAATTTTAAAATCTATGGCTCAGACCTTTTTAGGTGGCCGAGAATATCGGAGCAGGCACATACCGGTTGCAAAATATGAGGGGAGAATTTAACACCCTCCCAGTGAAGGGCCAAGCCCTAAAACAATACTTCTCCTAAAAAAAAATGTCGTTTGATGTTTTGTTTGAGTTTCTTTTTTTTAGGCATACATTTTGATCAAGCTGAGTGTGTAGGTTTAGGGAAGAATGAATCCAAACTTTCTCTTTGTTTCTTTTTCTTGTTACTTTCTTTAATTAAGTTGTGTTTTGTAAATCACTGATTGATTTTAATAAATATAGTAAAACATACTTTGCTCCTGACCTACACTTACATGAGAGATACTAAGAAGACATGAATTTTCAAAGGATCCACATTTTGTTTTTGCAAGAAAATTACCTTGATAAGCGATGGAACATCCACCTGGTGGTCTGGTAAAGATGAAAGGGAAATATGGCTAGTTAGAAAGGATCACATGTCCCTCTAGACAAATCCAGGGAAATATCCACCTTAATAGTTCTCTTTCCCAATAACAGATATCCTTCTCTCCGACTCACTCTTGGAATTTTTTCCTGAAGAAAATGATCTATATTAAAGAGAGTGCAAAGTCTGAGAGGGTATGCAGATAAATTCATCGAGGCTATGGATGCTCACTGGAAGCAGAGCATGGTATATGATATCGGGGTGACTCCTTCGGGGCTATGGATGCTTGCTGGAAACGAAGAAACACCATAGCAAGGGAATAATAACTAAAATAAGGCCTCGAGCCATTGGACGCCTTACCCATATCTTGTCAAGGAAGGATGTGGATAACGATCAAGAGGAACGAAGGTGGAAAAAAGGTTGAACCCAATCGGCGGATCCAGATTCACAGACTCATGCAGTTGTGTAGAAATTATAAGAACGGTTATGTTGAAAAATCAGCCAGGTGGTTTCTGTAGCAATTTTGCACAATATATGCCCAAAGGAAGGATCAAATATTATGTTTTCTCCTAGAGAATTTCCATTTGTTGAGCACTCAACACACCCTAAAGAATTTAAAAAATTTCTTTCTTTTTGGTACCACTTTTCATTTTTTTGAATCAGAGTCTATGTCATGAATGAATGGATTTTTTTATTTTTGAGCCTTATCATCAGCCATATTTTGTTTGGTTTAAAAAACTATTGACAGATTCAATTTTTCTAAGTAATATTGCGTGAGAGACCCGAAATGTGCACGTTTTAATTTTTTTTTCAAAAGATCTTCGATCGACGAATTTTGGTCTATAAGACAGTCCTTTAACATTGCCCATATGTTTTCAACATCGACGAAATTCTAGAGGTAAATCGCGAGTAGGAACAATTGCCATCGTCGATTGTCAATCCATCTTTGACATCGACGAAATTCGAGAGACAAAACTACAAAAAAATTAACTTTAAACACTTCATCGATCATTGATCGTCGATACGTTATCGACGTCGACAACATAGGGAATGATAGTCAGGGACACATGTCTAACAAAAATCACCGATGTTGAGGAAGATTTCTCACGAAGAAGTTAAAATCAACTTCCACATGTCTTTTTTGTGTAAACAGTTCATACAACATGGCCTATTTTACCTACATCATCTTGTGATGTTCCCCGTGTCATCTCCGTATCTCCAGGTCAACATTTCTACATCAACACTATACGAAGTTTTGGGTCGGCATCGGAGCTTTCAGCTAAAGGTATCAACGAAAAACGTTTAAGAAAAGTGTCGATGTCGATCCACTCCTTTGCTATCGACAGACTTATAGGATATCATATGATGGTGGTTTTCATCGAACCTTCCACATTCTACATCAATGATCATGGCCACTCTATGCTTTGGTTCCATTTCAAGACCCCTCCTTTTTCCTCAACATCGATCATACCAGTGTTGAAAATATGAGAAGGATCAATAGTTTGATGGGATACTGATCCAGGATCTTTTCATCGATGTGACTTATACAAAATTGTATTAAATGAGCATAAATTGAAGTGCACCATAAAGAAGGAAAAGATCAATAAGGAAGAGACATAAGCATCAAATCTGAACACAAAAAATTGATAATGGAGTTCTTCCCTGATGGACTACACCTTCGGGTCCTGCTCTCAAATGGGTAGGACTTTTTATTAACTCAACAAAACAATTTGAAAAAATACATAAGTATACCTCATTCTGGAGTTAAGCTACTGGCGTCGAATTACCCAAAAATAATTGTCTCCATGCTTCAATTTGAGTCTATTACTTTCAATCCCAAGATAAATTATGTATATGTTTTCATGCCTACAACTTGCAATAAATTCATGGGAATCTGTCTTGAAAATAGTGCCCTATCCATATGGTCGAGCCCATGGTCTGTCGCCCCCTCCCCCCCCCCATGCACTGGTGAAAATTAACATTTAAGTAATAATGGAGGAGGAATTTACCAAGTCACACCCTAGCCCAAGTGGTTGGCAGACATTCCAAAGGTGGAATTGATAGGGGAGATCCCGGGGTCGAACCCATGAGCCTCACACTTTTGGCATATGGCTACAACGTAATATATATTTGGTTGGTGGATTTGACAAATACGGTTATGTGTGGTAGAGCGTTTGGAGGATATGGTTAAGTATGGTGGTGTGGTTATATCCAGCCAGATTTGGCATAATCCTATCAAATTTGACAAATTCAGGGTTGGTGCCAACCAACCCCGCCAATTTTTGGAAATCCAAATGTTGGGCATCCTTATGCATTTTCATGTTGCCACATGGAAGCCCATGCCTGGGCCACGTGGAGGCCACTCATTGGCCCACATCATCTTCTTACACTATCACTGCCACATCATCTCTTCTTGGTCAACTTGCCATGTCACCGGACAGGTGGTTGTACAGTCTACCATGTGTCTATATGGAATTCCATGTGGTTGTATGGACTACCATGTGGAACCTTTTCATTGGTCCACAGATTTGCATGAAAAGTCAAAAAATGAGTGACACGTGGCATCCTCTGGTGCTTCCACATCACCATGATGGAATCATCATGACATGTGTTTCCCTCTGCGTTTTCCACGTATATTGCATGGATGATGATGTCATCCATACTAGTGTTGATGTCAATAGTATAGATGTTGACTCATCCCTGCTAACTAGGCTAGGTTGACAAAAAAATTGACCGCGGACATCTTTTGATTCGTAACTCCATTTGATGAGTCGTTTACATCGTTGGAAATATTGTGATGCATTGTTCTCGATGATGCCAATTTCGCTGAGATTTGAGGAATTTTAGCTGAGATTTGAGGAATTTTATTTTCTTTCCCTTTCTCTGTCTGTTGAGGCCATTCTGAGCTTCCTATGTTTCTTCTACGAATTTTGATTTATCCTTAGTCTCCTCTGGATCCTTTTTGGATCGCGCCTTCCCACTGAGAGATTTTTGGACCACCAAAATCTTTCATCAATCAACATATAAGTGAGGGAAGAGTTCCCTCACCTTGTCCTTCTCAATCCACTTTTCCTTTCTTGGATGTGTGCCATTTAAGCCCACTCAAAGATGATCAACATCACCCCTGCGTGAATTCCTCATCCTTCTATCCAAGATGACATCTTCCTTCAACTCGTCCAAGTACCCAGGAGAAAACTCATCAACTGAAGTTATTGAAACTTCCTCACGTTGATCCATGATCATGGGAGACTCAAAAAGTTTCAAGTTTTCCACATTTACAACTGAGTATATCTGCATATAAGGAGGAATATCTAGATGAAAACCATTGGTACCACTTTTATCCAAAATAGTGAAGGGTCCATATCGGATGGGATTGAGTTTCTTTCCTTCACCCTTCAATATCTCCTTGCTGATGTGAAGCCATACCTTGTCTCCAACCTAGAACTGATGATCAACCCTGTGTTTATCATTCCAAGATTTATATTGTGATTGAATTTTGTCCAACTGTTCCCTGACTACTTGGTGTACCTGTTGTATCCTTTGAATGAACTTCCAGGCTCTGTCTTCATTTATTTATTCATTTGAATTGACATATCTCCCATACATAAAGTACAAAGGGACCTTAGGAAAATACCCAAAACATGTCTTGAAAGTCGAACAATGAGTGGAGGAATGTAAGGCTTGATTATAAGCATGTTATACATAAGGTATTTGTTCATCCCATAACCTGTGATGCTTGTTGGAGTAGCCTCGAAGAAAAAGTACCATTGTTTGGTTAACAACCTCTATATGTTCGTCGGTATGTGGATGGAAAGAAGTTCTCCTCTTCAACTTGGTGTCCATCATTCTCCACAAGATTTTCCAAAAATCCCCAAGGAATCGAGTATCTCGATCCGAGATAATGGATGTGGGTAACCCAAAGTGAACCCAAACATATTGAAAGAAGAGATTAGTAGTCTTCTTAGCATTGATATTAGTTTTACATGGAATTAAGATATTCATCTTGCTGAACCTATCCACTACAACATACAAATAGTAATGACCCCTTTTCGACATTGGTAAACCCTCTAAAAAATCCATGGAGATACTTTCCCATAGATGGGATGGAACAAGAAGTGGTGAGTATAGCCCCAATTTTCTATTAGTGGGCTTACAAGTAGAACACATCACACACCCCTTTACATATTTAGTTACAATTGATTTCATTTGAGG
>JZKD02S1340714.1:0-11682 GCA_000966675.3 Picea glauca | reverse complement strand
ACTCCTATTTATACTAAAAAGAGACATCTAGAGGAGGATCCTTCTAGAAGCAAAAGCTTCTATTAGGTCTTCTTACATCTGCCTTATTCTATTTTATTGAAAGGTCTTATTAATATTGACCTTTATTACATCCAAATATATTGTTCTACCTATGTGCGGGTTAGAAACCTAACATGATATAAGCCCAAGTTTTTCATTAATGATTTGACACACATTTCAAGGCAGGAGAGTTCATAAGTCACAGTGACAGAATTTGATGAAAGTACAATCATTTTTGCACAATTTTTCACCATGAATCCACTGGTGTAGTCTGTTTTATGATCTGAGTAGAAACCTTGAGGGATGATAGTAGAATCCCACATTTTTTTATTAATTCTTTGGCATGAACTTCAAGGTAGAGTTTCCCTTTTCATAACAGGTCGAGGTTACAATCAAAAGTTGTAGAATGATGAGACAAGCCTGCTAGTGTTGTGTATGCCAATATTTGAGCAACACTTTGAGCACCTCAAAATAAAAAATAATGTAAGTTTTATGCATTTATGGTTTTTTCCTCTTTTTGAAAATAGCAAGAGGACGAATGTATGTTGCAGATTCTGGTGATCTTTGAGTGTTGTAGCAGGGAAGTAAGATCTGAATTATTGTACGAAATTCATTGTTTGGGCCTTGTATGCAAACCAAGACGGTGCGATAAGAGACCATTTTGACACTTCAGCAGAAAGTAGTCATGTTTATAGCCAAAAGTCTCAGAATTGCGAGACGAGTATGATGATGATGGAATTTTCCTTATTTTTTTTATGTTTCACATGTTTGTAATGGGGGATTTTAAAAACCATAGAGTTGCCACTAGTGCACATTTGGGGGTATTATCATTAATGTTAATGATGTAAAAATTTGTAATTAGCCACCCTTGAAAGTGATGATGAGAGTGAGAGGCATTTTTTTCTATGCCTAAATTTTTTAAGGCTTGTAGCAAAATTGTAATGGGTCTTATAGCCAATGTTGAGTGAGAGACATTGTCTTTCCTAGGTCTATTTTGGCAACATTTTAATCAGTCTTATATCCACTGTTGAGTGAGATGTATTTTTTTTCCTAGGCCTATTGTTGCAACCTTGTAATGGGTCTTGTAGCCACTGTTGAGTGAGAGGCATTTTTTTGCATAGGCATGTTTTTTCAACATTCTAATGGGTGTTGTAGCCACTGTTGAGTGAGAGGCATTTTTTTTCCTAGTCTTATTTTTAAAATTATTGTAAACTTGTCCATCAATGTTTATAAACTCCTGGAAAGTATGGTATTTCTTTGAAATTGTGATCATGTATTGTCAACTACCGATTTTCATTGATGCAACTCTTGGCACCGACATCCTCATTCCAAAGTACAAAGGTGAAGGAGAATAAGGGTGTGTACTTTCAGAGATATGTTTTATACATATAAGGGAATCAACTACATATTTTCATTGGTGCAAGTGTTGGCATCAACATCCTCATTCCGAAATACAAAGGTAAAGGAGAAGAAGGGAGTGGCCTTTCAAATACATTTGTTATGCAGATCAAGCAGTGGGGAAGTGCATCATGGAGTGTAATACTCTTCCTAGAAGTTGGTTGTACAGATTCAAGTCACAGTTTCTCTCTATAATTTTGGAGGACCAAAAGTGATTTTTGTGGGGAGGTGTGATCCAGGAGGATCTCCACATAAGGAATTACTACTTTGCACATTGTTGATTTAAATATCTGATTTTATACCTTTAAAATGATTGACCTAGGGTTCATGTCTACTGGGGTTGCAAAAAAACCTCTCAAACTATCGACCCTCCTGGTGAACCAGAAGGCAACACAACACAGAGAGTGCATTGCGCAGTCTCACCCGAGATAGTCTTAATGGGTGACTGCAATCCTCAAGTGTTTGCAGTACAAGATTGAGTGGATATATGAGGAGTTTGTGCTGAGAGTTCAATTTAACTTATTAAAGAAATATACTTTCAATTACGATTATGCATGGGATATAATCAACTCATTCATTCAGCATGCTAATATCTACTTAGAAGCAATAAAGAAACACATGCATTTAATTACATAACACATGTTTTACCATGGTTCACCCCCTCCTGGGATACGTCCACAAAGATCTAGATTTTAAGCTCTTCTATTAAGGCAGGTCCAAAACTACAGTGTTGCGTGCTTTACAACTCGTCTCAATCGGGTCGAGATCTTCTTATGAGGTAGAATAGATCGCACCAGGCTCCTACAACTTACATGATCTACCCATCAAGATATAACCATCAAGATCTAACCATCAATATCTACCCTCCTGTCTCTCCATAGCTCAACAACTTACAAACTTGGGTCATATGACAAAAATAATTAAAATTAACTATCGAAACATGACTCATCTCTTCCATTGTCTCTCCGGATTATAATTGTTTCCTTCTATATCTCTCTCTAGCTCTAGATTGCTAGCTCTATCCCTTGCTCTATGAGACCTAGTATCTATATTTATACATTTTTGGCTCATCATCCATCACAATGTATTACAAAAAAAATAACCCTAATGTCGTTAGGTCTTCCATGCATGCATGCGTGTTTCTCTTCCTTCCAGTTGTCGCTTTCCTCATGCAGGCGTTCCTCCCCCAAAATAACCTTTCTTTCCTCTTTGGCCTGCTTCTAACAGGCCCCCAAAACTGACATGTGGCTCATCCTGAGCCACCTAACCTCTGTGTGCTTCGTCGATGTCCCTGGTGATCGCTTGGAACTTCTCCCTGAGCCCCGTTGCTTTCATTTGGGCCTGCGAGGTCTTTTACTTGAGTGCGTCCAATATTTGCACTGCAATATCATCATTGACCAACCTTGCACATTCTGCCTTGGTTTGTGACATATATGTTTTTACTTCCTCTACATGTGCAATGACCTCTGCTACTCGCTCCTGGAGTAGTTCCATTTGATCCTGACACTCCTTTTTCTACGTCTACACAATTATGAGTAATGCCTACAGTTTCTTCATGTCTTGTGCTCCTTTGACGTGTTCCGTGATCAACATTGTCTTCTTCCTCTGCTTGAGGTCCTAGATAGTTTCACTTATCCTTTCTCCTTCCTGGTCCCACTGCTAGACCTGCTAATCCTCTTCCAGCTTCATCTAGAGCTGTGTTTCTTTCTCGAACAAGTCATCCACTGCATGGAATTGTCGTTCTATCTCTTGTATCTGCTCTATTGCCTCCTGTTTACTTTCCTCCCTTACATCTGGTGGAGTGGTAGGTGTGAGATGCTCTCAAAGATTCTCAATCTCCTGTTGGTATTGATCGATTGTCTACACAATCTGATCAATATTCTTTGTCATTGTGAGTTCGGTCGTCTGCATGATCTTTAGAATCTTCTCATAGGATATGGCCACTTTCTTCTCCAGTCCCTTCATGCGTTCCCTCTCCTCTTTGGTCTCGATATTGGCCTGCTCAAATACCAATTCCTGCTCATCCCGTTTATCCTTTACCTGCTGCAGTTCGATTGTATCTATGCGTGCACGAAACTGTACCTCCTGTGTAACACTGACCTGCAGTTTATATAAGGCCTTGGTTGGTATCTGCGGAAATACCAACTGCAATTGAGCCAAGTACTTTAGGGGTGTCTGCCCCACGATTTCGTCCATGTGAAACATATTGGGTGTGATGTGAAATGTTGAACTCGGCTGTGGTATCGTCTGGACTATATCCCTCTCACTTGCTTCAGGTTCTCCTCCTGTCTGTGATGTTGATGGGCCCATTTATATGCTATTGTCGGCTCCCTGCGCTTCCCCGATCTACCTGAGGAGCTGCCTCATGTATTCTAGCTCTTCTTCAATTTTTTCCCTTTGGCACGCAACATTCTCAAAATCCTTGAATGTGAGATCCTGAATCACTTGGGCCACCATTTATGCATCATCCTCCATGATCGTGTATTCTAGAGTTATTCTATGTTCCTTCATCTTCTTGCGCGCACCCCCCGTCTGAGTAGTTGGTCGCTTAGTTGGGCCTGGCTCTTGTGGAGTAGGACTTGGTGTGGTCCCCTGCACTAGCTCGACCTGTTTCTGTTTTACTTGGGGCACCTGTGTATTTTTCTTCTTCCCCGTCTAGACTCTTCTCTTGGATGTCCCCCCTTTCTTCTACTGTGGTTTGGTTTGGCTTTTCCTTGGTTTCTTGGGAACTGTGATTTGTTGGGACTGTGTCTGTTCTTTCCCTACCTCCTCAACATGTGTATGTTCCTGTCTTGTTGCCTCCTCCTCTACCCCTGTAGGTATGTCTCGAGTGAGGATTGGAATCCTCCATTCATCTTCCCAATCCTTGATGGCCATTTGTATTTCCCTCTCCGTAATGAAATAACATAGCTGTAGCCATTCCTTGTTGGGGTACTTCTGCGCTTGGATCCACATTGCATGTCTAGTGGCCTTGAAGTTGGATATGCCCTGATATTCTGATAGTTTTCCATAGCCTATGTTGTTATCCTCCAAATGGTGGCGATGGTCTCCTGTAGGTCGCAGAGATATCATTGAAATATAGCTGCATTCATTCTTCTATTATTAGCATCCGAAGAGGCTCCAATTGATAAGTATCTCACTCCGTGATTGGGTTTGGGTTTGGTGGAGAGAAAAGCATAGTTCGGTTCCTTCCATCCCATAATGGCTATTAGAATGATCAACCATGAATAATGAAATTTTGTCCCTAGATCTTGCACATCCTTGCAGTCGTCTAGAAATAGATCCAACAAATAAGGGACCCATATGATCGTGGTGCCCTCGACACACTATGCTACAATTGCGAAAACCCCAACTGGGACTTCCTCCTTGCGACATTTTTTGAGCATCTTGTAGGCCATAATTTTTGTGGCCATTCTTGTCACAATGTCACTAATCTGTTTGATAATGATTCCGTGCGTCCCCCTTTCGGTGACGTATTTATTTTTCATCTCCTTGGCCAGTTTTTTCTCCTTTGTTTTTTCCTCAAGGAATTGTGTGGGATCCATGCCCCGTGATGCCAGCCCTGTGATGTGCACAATGAGCTCTACATCTATTGAGACGAGCTTGTCCAGCCACAGATTTCCTCCATGTGTGACCGCCATCAACTGCTTGATGCAACAGACCTAAAATTCTAGTTTTTTCCAATCCTATTACCCACTGGACTAGTTGATGATTCGGTTCCCCAAAGGGATCTACACCCATTGTCTGTAGGTAGACTTTCTTACTGAACTTTGGGAGCTTGTCCATGTCCGTTAGAACATGGTCCGAGTACCTTAATTTTTCTACATAACCTAACAAATATTCTTTCACCCGTACCCGTTTTGGTATGTGTGATAGAACAATTGCTGCAACGGGTTGTCTGCGCTGTGACCTAGGTACCTTCTTCTTGTCCTTTAGTGGCGGTGGTTGAATCGAGTTTCTAGCCTCCATTGGTCATGCTTCGACATACTGTTATGGTCGGATAGTGACATCCTCCACTACTCCCTCCTATCAGTGTTCTGACATGGTTGTTTGCGATTCTTCTGGCTCAGTCATTTCTTCCTAATTTGGGGTTGTCCCGTTGACTTTTGGAACTTCACTTGGGTTTTCTGGTTGCACTTGACTGCCCGCATCCTCATTCTGTCGGCCTTGCCCTTCTTATGGCCTATCGATGTCCATGCCCACAGGTGCTGTCTATTGGGTTTCTTCCACCATGAGTCTCGGGCTTCCTGGTGTTGTATCCGATGATGGGATTTCGTCCACATTGATGACTTCTGGTGGCTGATCTTTGCTTCCTTGCGATTGTGTTTGTGCTCTGGTCCTAACTCTGGGTTGTCTGGAAGTCTATCTTGATTCTGTTTGTTTAGGTGGTGCCATGGTGGTAAAAACTTGTCATTCTTCGAGCTTAGTAGCCTCTACAACCTCTGTAAAATTTGCAACTATTACAATCTGTTGTGTCTGCTCTATCGCTCTCTGCTTTCTCCAATTTCGCAATAAGATTTTTGTTCCCACGTCCTCGCTTTGTATGAGCATCGGGTGAAGCTTGTCGAAGATGTTACCTCTATTACAGATTCAATGAACCGCCTATTTCTTCGTACTTTCCATTACTTTCCCTTGCCGTCTCTAGTTGGCACGATTAATGCAGTGTCCCATCAGTTGTTTTCGACATTCAATTCCGCTAGCCTTTGTCACTTAGCACTTATTTTTATGCCTCCTCCTTTCCTGCTTGTTTTCATGTTGAACCAACCATTAGACTTGTCTTCTTTGGGCTTGTATTCTCGAGTGTGTGTGCTCCTTTTCCTTTCGGCGCACTTTACCTTTGTGGGTACCATTTGATCTCTCTTTTTTTTTTCTCTTATGTGCGGTGACTTTCAATTTGTGGTTGGTCGAATGTTCTTGTACATCTTTAGTTGACTCCCATTGATCATCCCTCTTATTTTTGTGCATCCTAAGTCCTTCAATTCTATATCTCCCCCATCTGTGACAGTTTTTACTTCGTACGGTCCTAACCAGTGCATTATGATTTTTCCTGGATGCTGAATGGATTTGCTGTTGTACATCAACACTAAGTCTCCTTCCTTGAAAGTTTTCCTCTTGATATGTATGTCATGCCAAGCTTTGTCCCTATATTTCTGAACTTTTTGGTGGAACCCTACCAGGATCCTGTCTTCCTCCATGATCATCAATTGATTCATCCTATCCTATACTACGCCTTGTTCCTACATGTTCATAATGGCTGCTATGTGCAGACTGGGTACCAAAAATTCTAATGGCACCATTGCTTCTTGTCCATATACCAGTATGAATGGTGTGTGTTGTGACAAATTATTGTATGTGGTCCTGTAGGCCCACAATACTGTTGGTATTTTGAGGTCCCAATCATCCCTTTTGATGTTACAGATCTTCGTCAGTGCATTTTCAAGGATTTTGTTAAATACTTCTACTGTTCTGTTTGATTATGGATGATATGGTGCACTCTTTTGATGGTGGAATTCAAATTCCTCAGTCATAGCCTTGATGGTATTATTAATGAAGTGAGTTCCTTGGTCGCTCATCAAAATCCTTAGCCAACCAAATCTAGTGATCACTTACTCAAATAGAAAGTGTGTTGTTGTTTCTGCGCTACAATATTTAATTGGTGTTGCTTCCACCCATATTGTGAGGTATTCTGTTGCAGTGATAATGTACCTTTATTCTTTTCTCTTTTCTAGTGGGTTAATTGGTCCCACAAAATCTATTTCCCATTTGTCGAATACTTGTAACATTACCCGTGGTCTCAATGGCATATCATCCCTTCTATTGGGTTTACCAACCCTCTAACATACGTCGCATCTCTGGTAGTACTCTTTTGAGTCTATGTGAATGGTCGACCACTATAGTCCTACGCGCAATGCCTTTTGTGTGGTAGCTTTGCCCGCGTAATGTGCTCCTACTATTCCTTCGTGGGCTTCTGCTAAAAGCCTTTGTATTTCCTTTTCTAGCACATATCTTCGAAGATGCTATCTGCGCCCATTTTGTATAATTGTCTTGAAATCAGTTGATAGTCTGCAGCCCGGACTACCAGGTTTTTCTTCTGCAAGGTGTTGTACTCCTATGGCGTAGTCCTTGTCCTCAAGTTCTAGATGATTTCGTTGAAATATTCATCAGTGATCTGGAGTGAAAATAACTGTGAGTTCGGAAAGTTGTCCTCTAAACTTGTATGTTCCTCTCCATTTGTGACCCTTGATAGGTGGTCAGGTCTTGCATTCAATTTCCCTCGCTTGACTATTACTTCAAAATCAAATTCTTGAAACAATATTAACAATCGACAGATTCTCCCCCCCAACACTGGCTTGTTGACTAGGTACTTAAGGGATGAGGGATCTGTGAACATCTTAAAATGTTTTCCCAGTAAGTAATGTCTGAACTTCTATAGTGCATAGACCATAGCTAGGCCTTCCCTTTATGTAGTGTTATAGTTCTTCTTTGATTTTGACAGTTTTCTGCTCGCGAATGCTATAGTATGATCCAAATATCCTACTCTTGGTTGCACCATAATAGCTCCAAGTGTTATGGATGATGCATCTACATGTATGTGGAATGTCTTCTCCCAATCTAGAAATACTAGTATTGGTGCAGTGACCATTTTTTCTTTCAGCGTATCCAGACCATGTTAGAAATCTTCATTCCACTGAAACTTTGTATCTTTCCTTAATAGTTTCTCGATTGGCACGGTGATTTGTGCATACCCTTTGATAAATTTTCTATAGTATCCTATGTGTCCCTATGTCGCTCTTAGTTGACAGACTAGTTTTGGTGGTGGCAAGTTAACAATTACTACAATCTTGGCAGGATCTACTAGTAAACCTTGTTTTCATACTATATAGCCCAATAGTATCCTAAATGGTGTTCCGAAGATGCAATTGATGTTTAATGATATCTGGCACTGCCTGCATCTTTCTAACATTAACCGCAATACCTCTACATGGTCTTTCAATAGACTATAGACTGTCCAATCATCCAAGTATACCTCTAGAAACTAGTGGATAAATTATTTAAATGCAGCGATGACTACTCTGGAAAGTATTGCTACCGCATTCTTCAATCCAAATGAAATTACTATGTACTGGTAGGATCCCCATTCTATAGCAAATGTGGTCTTGTATCTGTCTTCCTGTGCTATCTTGATCTGGTGGTAGCCTGAGAATCCATCAATGAATGAGTAAACTTCATGTCCCCCTACGTTCTCCAACACTTTATTCATGAAAGGTGTAGGAAATGGGTCATGTAGGTATGCATCATTCAACTTCCTCAAGTCGATGCATATTCTTATCCCACCTTGTTTTTTCTCCTGAACTACCATCAAGATTATCCATTCTAATTCTTCCACAGGTTCTATGATGCCAGCTTCAAGCATCCTATCGATCTCAACTTTGAATTTTTTCTTATAGATCGGGTTTAGTTTGTATGGTCGATGTATGATTGGTCTTGCCTCAACTCTGAGTGGTATCTTCATTTCTCCGAGCTCTCCTGCTATGCCTTTCATTTCTGTAAATGTTGTGGGAAATAGATTGTTGTACTCACGCAGTAACTCTGTTATGATTTCTACTATTTTTTCATCCTAGTAGTATCCAATGCTAGCCATTTTGGGATTCTCAACTATCGCAATGTTGACTTTCTTCACCTTAATCGATGCATAAATTTCTTTTGATTCTAGAGGTGGAACTTCCACTTCTCTTTTGCCTTCCGCTTCCTCAATCTAAATATCGCACGGATCGTCTTCATCTGGTGCTTCTTCCTGCACATGGTAGCATGACAATAGTTCTTTCACTATCTGTCTGTTTCGTTGTTGTTCTTCTGTTATGAGTTCAAATTCAGGTTCTTGAATGAATATCACCCCTCTTATTTGTTTAAGTGCTGCATCTAGGTTGGGGTTCTCATGCTTGAATGAGAAAGTGACTGTAAAATTCTATTGTAATACTGTCCATCTTGAAGTTCCTCTGCGCAGTTCTTGGTTTGTATACTAGTTTGTTGGTATGCCTTCTAAGGTGTGTACGAAATGATGAGGCCATTCCTATGGAAGTGTCATTTTCCACAACGCTCTGCACTTCTCCAAGTGTTCCACTGGTGCCCCCTGTCCATCGTTCTTATGTTGTTGGTTGCTTCTACGTGCTGCACCAAACCTTATGCGCAGTAATTGCTTACATTGGTACCAATCCTTGATTGTTTCCTTGTGTGCACCCCACCATCTTGCAGGTGTGGCCTTGAGTGATATATCGCATGCTAAGAGTCTCTGGTTTTCTAACACTTCATCTTCATAATAGGTCAAGAATTCTTCTAGAACGTTTACCCCATGGAAATTGAGTGGTTCCCTTATCTTCGTACCTACCCATCTTACTGCGTGGTCTATTCTTACACATATTCTTGTGGAAACTTCATGTAGCCTCTGTTTCTAGTTTTCTAAACCTATGTCTAAGTCTGTTTCACATGAAGTAATGCTCTACCAACTGATTATCCCATCTGCAGTTGGGTTTACGTAATCCTCACCGCGCACACTTGTTCTGTACAACTGGTTGATTTCCTCCAAGTCCAAGCAAGTAGTCTCTACAAACCTCTCCCCTTCTGATGGGTCTAATGGCACAATGACCCTGTATTCTCCTGAATCAAATGTCAATTTTCATATCTTTAAATTGATTATGGCTTGGTTATCAAATGCCCAATCCAAGCCAAGCAATGTTGGATATGGTGTTGTGTCGTCCACTATTTCAATCAATTCGAAGTATGATTTAGTGCGCACTCCATCGAGGTATACTGTTACTCCTTTCAGTCTTCCAATTGGTAGAACTTTGTGTTGGTTTGCTAGTTTCAACTGAAAAGGTGAATATCCTAATGTGGGCTCTCCTATACATTGCCATGCCTTCTTGGGTAATACATTGACTTCAGATCCTAGATCCAGTATGATATATCCCATGTTGAAATCTTCGATGTTGGCATTCAGCCTGAACTCTCTACTTGTTATTCTCCTTGTATGTAGGTGATTGACTGTGTTTTGTTCTAGTTTTCCTTCTTTCTCTATGCTACATCTTTCTAATATATTTTTCAATATTTTGACAGAGGATGGATCATTCAATATTTTTATGCATGATTGCAAAAATCCTTTGATTGTACTTACTTTTCCCAAGGGTTGCGTTTCTTTGGTATGATCCAACGATGGAGGCATCTCGTACTCTGGTACTTCCTTTCTCTGCTGCGTAGTTGAAGTTGACTCAATGTCTTGCTTCAAGAATTCTTGTTTGGCTTACTTAAATGTTTCCTTCTTGTTTTGTGATTCAAACTGTCTCCTTGGTTGGACATTCTTCTTCACCCACTGGTGTTGTATTGGCTCTTGTTGGATTGCGTCGTTTCCTATTTTAGCTCCTCCATGCATAACTTGTTGATGTTTC
Organism: Picea glauca; assembly: GCA_000966675.3. Taxonomy (NCBI): domain Eukaryota; kingdom Viridiplantae; phylum Streptophyta; class Pinopsida; order Pinales; family Pinaceae; genus Picea; species Picea glauca. The sequence goes on along the minus strand of JZKD02S1340714.1, from coordinate 805 downwards.
TTCCTTCATCCCTCACTTCTGCTGAAATCCATTGAAAATTCTGGTTGTTCTCATTCCTCTTTTCCTGGATCTTCCCTAGTAACATGGGACATTCTTCCATGTTATGATCTGATGCACGACAATACATACAAGTTGCTGGTGGAAGTGGACATTCTCTTTCATAATGTCTTGGTTGTTGACCGTTGTGACATACCACTAGTCCTCTACCTATTCCAAAGCCTCCTCTTACTCATCCTTTGCCTATGTACTAGCTCAATCTCCTCTCGATGCGTTATATTGAGGCGCCTGATTGTACTGCGTGATATTGTACTAAGGTTGCATTGTGTTGTACTGTGGTTGCACGGTATTATATGGTTGCTGTGAAGTATTATACTGTTGCTGCGCATTATTGTATGGGGATGGAAATTGGTTAAACTGAGGTGCAGCTTGCCCGATCATCATTTCTACATGCACCCTATATGCATCTGATGTCCTCTCTTGCATCAAGTCCATAGTTCTATTGTCTTTGTCATCGTGGCCCAATTATTTGAAAATTTTGCAATATGAACTCTTTGGGACTATCTGGTATTTATGCATCATTGGGAAGTGATATGGATCATGGCCCAGTTTCTTACATATTTCGCACCATAGTACTCCTGTTGGTAATGGATTTGGCATCCCTGCTTCCATATACTATGTTAGCGCTTTGTGATTTGCCCAAGGCTGTGAGGCAGTCACAGAGGCAACATCAGAACCACTTCGAGTCTTGGATCTAGCCCTCCAAGACTCAGAGAGGGATCTCTCTGTCTGATATAGCTTTGTTTGA
>JZKD02S1340703.1:0-11682 GCA_000966675.3 Picea glauca | reverse complement strand
GTTATAAAGAAAAAGCAATAATTGAATGGCAATCTTTAAAACTAAGAAAAGGACAAACGGTGCAAGAATACACCGATGGATTTCGAAAAATGGCATTAATGTTAGACATTCCTTTGCAAACACAAGAAGCCCTTATGAAGTATATAGGAGGTTTGCCTGTGCATATTAGAAACACTGTTTTCATGTTTGGACATGTTTGGACCCACTAACCTTGATGAGGTTTCTGTTCAAGCAATGTATATTGAAGTAGGGAAAGCAGGTGTGTCAGGGGAATTGTCGTTTTCAAAGAAAGAAGACAAGAGGAAAAAACATGGCAAGAATGCAAATGCAGTGACAAAGAAGGAAGGAAATCCCTCTTGCAAGCATTGCAAGAAAGAGGGACATGATGAGGACAAATGTTGGCAGTTGCATCCTGAGAAGAGGCCAAAGTGGTTCAAAGAAAAGAAGGGAACGCAAACAGTGGCAACGACATCAAAACCTACAGACTTGGGATCAGATTCAGGTGATGAGTCAAAGATTTCATTGGTTGGTATGACAGGTAAATTTGGTGAAGATGTTGATTGTAGAAACAACTTGTTTCATATAAGGGTAATCATGTGACACACTAATATAGACACATTAATCGACAGTGGATCTCAATCTAATCTAATCTCAGAAGAATTGGTTAAGAAATTGGGATTAAAAACACAAACTCATCATAAGTCTTACACACTTAAATGGATAAGCAATCATCATTAGATGCATATAACAAAGCAGTGCACAATCAAATTTGCAATTTCATCTAAGTATTTGGAAAAAGTAACTTGTGATGGTGTGTCGTTAAGAGAATGTGGAATGGTCTTAGGTAGTCCATACTTGTATGATCGTAAGGCAATCTTCTACAAGACAAAGAATCAATATCAATTCACTAAAGCAGGTCATGATTATGTGGTTCATCCTCATCATGTTAAAGCAAAATAAAATAAAACACTTCAAACAATGGAACAATTAATGAAGGCAATGCAAGCAAGCAACACATCAATAATTGTTTCAAATGAAGTAATTGATCTTAAGCAAAAACAAGATATGGTTGTTGAATGGAAAATCAATCATAAGTTGCTTCAAGATAATCTCATGTCGTGCAAATATTTCAAGTATATCAGTTCATTTGCAGTCGTCTTTTTGATGCTGTCATTAGAAATGTTTTCTACATGGATGATAGTGGCTTCAGTAAGATGTAACAGGGTTCAAATGGATAAAAATATACTGTCAGTTGTCATGATTGTGTTATAGTTGATATTGATGAGACAGGTGCACAGGACAGAGTTCAGAGACAAAGAGCAAGCCGGGTGGCCTGTCTCGAGCTTGTTGACTAGTCAGTAACCTTTTGTGGGGAGGTGTGATCCGAAATCGAATCCAGAAGCTTGACAGGGCTTGAAAAATGCTCAAAAATGAAAGTGCTCAGAATCCGATGAAACTAGCACCATTGCATTTGTCTCATCTTCCTGATTCCGGGGGTATATTTACTTTGTCAAACGGGCTCCGTATGGAGAAGATATCGCATTCTGTCTGAAAAGCCAAACAGGTAAAAAAAGGGGATGACTATACAGTCCATACAGTCCACGTGTCATGCTGACTGTGCAGACCGTATGGTCCGTACAGCTGACGTGGAAAACCCAGAAGACGACACATGGCATCACTAGGAGGAAACACATGTCAGGCAGATTTGGACGTACGGGCGTACAGCTGGACCTATCCGGAGGTTACACGTGTCACCACTGTAAGGGTGACACATGGCATGGATGACGTCAGTAGTTGATGTGGCATAATGACAGGGCAGTACGATAGCTGACGCGACAGGTTGATGTGGCAGTACGGATCTGACAGGTGGTCCAATCAGTGATTGACACGCGACATATTTTGGTTGATTGGGAAGGTGCCACGTGGCCCAGTCATGGGCTGCCACGTGGCACCCCGTGAATGGTTTGTTGGTTTTGGTAAAATATTGTGTTTTCGCCATGGTTCGAACCCGTGACCTCCCATATGGGCTGACGACTGGCAGGGATGGGTTAATCGCCCTCCCCACCGGTAGTACTTGTAAACTATACGGTTTGGAAATTATTTGAATTAGTTTGAATGTTGGTTCGGCGGGGAAAAGGGTCGGGGCTTAGCCCCAGCCCTTGGCATTGGCACATGACCACAACATATGACCGAGGGGGCGGTTAAATTATATGCATGGTTATATAACCGTTGGCCCATGGATTTACGCCTACGCGCCAACGGTGCCATGTGACCCGAGAGCTGATCCGATAGGAGCGCGCAGTTACAACGGTTAGGCCCGTGGCCCTATACAAACACCACACGACCATAAGTCAATGCTAACAGGGGGGCCAACACGTAGCCTATGGGCTAGCGCTCAGCCAAAATCACACCCATACGACCAAGAATAAAGGAGCGCGCGTGGGGAATCAGGGGCCTATGCCCGATTTTTTTTTATTAAAAGTGGGTTTTGTTATAAAGTTTGGGCTTTTAGTTGTAATTGTGCCTATTTTTAGTTGGTTCTCTCCATTTTTGGGGGATATTGGGAATTTTTGGAGCCCAAATTCTTGGAGGAAGTTGGAGATGAGCAACCAACTTCAAAGCTATATAAACTAGGCCTGTTTGAGGCCATGAGAGAGCAGTCAGAGCAGAGTTATGCTGAAGAAAAGCTAAGCCAAAGCCATTTTGATGCAGAGAAGCTTTTGAGAAGGAGACGTTGTCGGATCATTTCTGGGAGCTCCAGATGTCCGTTTTGCGTGTCATTTTCTTTACAGGGTTCTTGAGATCTGGATGAACATGACCAGATCAGTCTTGTAGCCATTTGGCATTGCAGCAATGTACTTTTGAGATTTTGAACAGAAATAAAGAAGCCTCCCCCACAGAGACAAAGGCCCGGAGACGTAGACAAAGTTGTACCGAACTCCGTTATCAATCTGCGTGTTATGGTTTGTTGTTTATTATTTCATTTCAGATCTACATATTTGTATATGGATTTTATAATTCCTCTTCTTTCCTCATTCTTTCACTAAGTTTCTCAAAATGGTTATTTAACGCATGCAAAATTAAAACTCAACCATAAGTCATTAAAAGATCCTACGGATCAAAGGAGGATACAACCCCCTGATTCTCAGGATCCAACCTGGAGGAAGATACAACTCTTTTATTCTTGAGCTCCAACCGGAAGGAGGCTAAAACCCCCTTTCCTTGCTCCGTCCTTCCACCCTTAAATACAAGTGTAGAAAAAATTGTCACTACCGCAATCACTGTCACTGTCACTGCCACTGTCACATCAACCTGTCAACCTGTCTCTGTGATCCATATTTAGGAGTGGAACAAACTAATTAACAAACTGAATACAATAAACACAAAGATATAAAGAATAACACAGATATCTAGGGAACAATATCCTCTATTGAATAATGAAATAGGCTAAAACTGTAAAACGACATAACTGAAAACACTTGCTCGAATGGTAGTAGTTATCTCTGAGAAGAGATGTGGCTGCTAGGTGTATCCGTTGAGAATAATCCACTACAATGAGGCTCTGGAGGAATTTTTTATATTACTCATGAATTTCAAAACCCTAGACATCCAAAAACCTAACCCTAGAAGGTGAAACGCCAAAAGTCATGTGGGACCCTATGGGTAGGTTGGTGTAAGTTGGTACCTCAACTTCCCAAGGTCGTAACTTTTGCATACAACCTCTGTTTTAGGTGCGTGAAAGCCAGTTGGAAAGGTATTTCAGAGAACTACACATCTTGCCATCAAATTTTGACTCAATCTACATTTTGACTTCGATGAGCCAAAAAAACAACGTTTAGGGCCCCAAAACGACCCCGGAAGTACAGGAAGATGTGCTAACATGAAAACATACAAAATAATCCAGTTGGATTAGGCGAGAGGCCACCAGTATCCACCTAGATGATGTTTGGGGATTTATATAACCCCATAAGTGTACAACCCACAATTACAGAGAAGTACAGAAGAACGTGCTGAAAAAAATGGACAAGAGGAGCCAGTTGGAATAGGTGGGTGGCCACCAATATCCACCTTGATCACTCTGTCATTGTCAAATTGCCACTATCAACCTGTCATTGTCACCAATGTTCAACCAAATTCTCTCACATGGATCATATACCAAGGACACCTTTCAACTAGATGTCCAACATCACCAACACATGCCTCCACCAAGCATGTACCAATATCACAAACATACCATCACAAGATATGTGTCTCAACCATGTACCAAAGAATGTACCAAACCATCAACCTATACCATACAAAACATCAACCATGTACCACAACCTTTACCACAACAAGTGCATCAACCATGCACCAACACCTGTACCAAACCATGAATCAACCATGCACCATAACCTGTACCGTATGACTCAACCATCAATCATGTACATCAACACCATAATAGGTACCAATTCTATTTCATACCATGTATCAATCATGTACATCAACAACATACCATGTATCAATCATGTACCATACCATGTACTATACCATGTGTCAACCATGCACATCAACCATAAAAAGTGTCTCAACCATATACCATATCATGCCATACACCATATACCAATATAACAAAGATATGAACTAGAAATGTTCCTTATCAGATATACCTCATCCAACATGTACCATACATCCAAGATGTGTCTCAAGTCATATACCAAAGCTCACAAAAACATGCCTCAAGCATGCTCCTCAATATCATCAAGATGAAACCTCATAACACATAGAATAACATACCTTTTACATATGTAACTGACTCACAACCTGATACACAATCATGTAGCTTCACTTCAGACCTCAAAAAAAAGAAAAAACCATCCTCCTTCACTTGTGTCTTTTCCTCATGGGACGAATACTACCTGTCACATTGGGGCCTTGTGTGACGTGCCCTAGGAAACCCATGGGGGTGCCTTAGGGGGCACCCTATGACTAACCTGCAAGGGATAGCCAAATTAGGGTTTTATAGAAACCATAGCACTCTGCAGCTCCAAAACTCTTGCTATTTCCTCTCACTTTCTATGTTTCCTCAGACTTGTCATCAGATTCACTAATAGACCAAAGTACTAGACTATAACATTCTAACAAGATAAATATTCAATGTAAGTGTGTGTGTGTGTGTGTAAATGAGAGAATCCTGATGAGTTCATATACTTTTTCATAGTAACCTCTTTCCTTAATATTAAGGCTTCTAGTACTTTCTTTTCACAACCACTTTACCAATTCTTAATTTACTTGTAACCAACTAGGCGCTTCTTGAACATTCTTTAGGGATTCTAACTTCATAAGGCCATAAATCCTCAACCATGAGGAACCACATGGCATACCACATATCACCGGAAACGGAATGACATGGACTGCCCATATTGTTAGCGCTCTGTAATTTGCCCAAGGCTGTGATGGCAGTCATAGAGGCAACATCAAAACCACTTCGAGTCTTGGATCTATCCCTCCAAGACTCAGAGAGGGATCTCTCTGTCTGATATAGCTTTGTTTGAAAAGAATATTAGGCTAGCTATGCAGAATAGGGTTATGTTCTTGGGGTTTTCTGGTTGAGACAACAAAAGAAGACCATTGGGCTATGGGGTCTGTTCACAAAGATAGAGATCAAATAACAGTTTATAAGAAGTCTTTTCACAGGGAGAGATAATGAAACTATTGGATTCTTTGGGAATAAGTGATGGATTAGCATAAAATGTGAGATTATCAATCACAGTAAAGAAGCATTTAAGAATTTCTTCACCACAACATCAGAAGACAAACATTTAGATTTTTTAAAAGTCAGAAAACAGGGTATGCACAGATAAATCCTGTAACTTTAACTCCTTTTAAAAGATCAGACAGACAACACAATGATAACAAAGGCAGATACACATTCAACGACTAGGGAAAAACTTCACCAATAGCTAACATACAGGAATCCTGTGAAACGTTTCTTTATATTTCTGGAAAATCTCTGATAGAAGTTACAGTGCTCCCAACCTGCCTGGGCGTGAAATCAACAACCCTTACACTAAAAATAATCTCTGAATAAATAGGGGGAGATCCCACAACAAGTTTCGAAAATCGGTTGTAACCGCCTCGGCCAAAAATAGCCACCAATCCCACAAAATTTGGAACTGTCTGCCATGAAAGACGGACCGGTTTTCTGCGAAAAAGGGGTCCGAACAGAGGTGTGTTTGTATTCAACGATGACACCTGGAACAAAACTGAAGGAGGTTATTGTAGATGGCGATTTTTTGGAAAAAAACCTCCTTCGGTTTCGCCAAATTCGTCCCCAACTAGCCGTAACAGCTTCCGCAAAAGTAGGACTGTAACGGAAAAGTAAAAATCTGGAAAAAAGGGCCTCGAAGATGGCTTCTATTCTCCCTGCTTGTAGTGCCGGTGAAAAATCTGAGAGAGGTTTTTCTTATTCAGCCTGTTTTGACAAAAAAACCTCTCTCGGATTTTTAAAATCCGTCTTCATTTGCCCAGAATCTGTTTTGAAAGAAGACATAGTGAAAACAGGCAAAAATGGCAAAAAAATGAAAAAACGGTTTTTTTTTTCGTGATTGGTGGTATTCCGGACCCCCCCCCCGAGGTGGTAAGCGGTTTTAGGGGGGGGGTTCCTCTGGAATATGGAGGCGACACGTGGATGGGGGGTGGTATTGGAAAACCATTATTCTGGACCCCCCTCTCGTTAAAGTTTGGATGATGAGGGGGGGTCCGGAAAATTTCTCACTCGTTGATTAAATTCGTTTGGGATATGATGTATGTACGGGGGTAAACTCAGGGTCGTGCATCTTTTACTTAGTGTTTTAAATTATACATTTTATTATTTCTTTATTTAGTTTTTGTTTTATTGTTTTTTTTGTTTTGTTTATTATGTTATATTTTTTGTATTTTGTTTTTTAAATTTGTTTTGTTATGTTTTGTTTACGTTTGGTTTTATTTTAATATAGTTTTGTTTTATTATATTATGTATTTTATATATTATGTTTTATATTATGTTTTAATTGTTTCATATTATATTTTACATTATATTTTTTGTTTGTTTAAGTTTGTATTTAAATGTTTTTATATTGTTTTTATGTTAATATTGTTTTATTTAACATTAATTAATAAGACTAACCTCGTTACTAAACTAACCTAACTATTAATTAATTAATTGTTAACTAGTTTAGCCTAGTTTAACTACACTAATTTTATTGTTAACCCTTATTAATCAATGATTCTTTTTACCCTAAGCTTGGTTTATGCATGGATGGGTGGCAGGAAAATGGAGGATGATGTCATGAGGTGACGGGGAAAGTCAGGAAATGATGAATGGTAAGTGGGACGGATGGTAAGCGGTAAGTGGTCTGGAGTGGAGGAGGTCCAATGTGATGGATGGGTGACACGTCGGGACAGGGCCCGCCAGGAAAACCACTTCATTCCGGACCCCCCCCCCCCCCCCGTTAAAGGCAGAACGGCCTAGGGGGTCCGGAATTCAATCTCGGCCTTTGATGAAAGCGATGGTGCCTCAGTCGTTTAGATGTGTGCCTTTGTTATCTACGATTCCAGCCCCCCCCCCCCACCGTTAAAGGTAGAACATACGAGGGGGTCTGGAATCCACTGTCAGTCGTTGATCTACGCGCCGCTAGATCGATCGTCGATCTAAGCGCGTTCTTTATTCTCCAGGCGCGAATGCAGCAAAAACTTAGGTTTTAGCGGTTTTGGTGGGTTTTGTGCGTTGCTTCCTTTGAAAATAATTTGCAAAGATGAAATATTATTTGCAAACCTATACACCCAGAGTGAAAAAATTTCCAGTCAACAGATGATCCTATGAATCATAGGGTTATAACAGTGGCTCCACCTGGGGATGGAAGCTTCTTTTAGGAGGTGTCAAGAACCACAGACCTATGAACATGCAAAACGGTGCTTTATCCATTGGGCTGATCCCAAAATTTTATTCTGCAACCTGTACCTGTTTTGATCTTGCAACTGAAACCGAATCAAATGAACACTGCTGAAAAAAAGATGCTCAGAATGTTGAGCTTATTCACATTCTCCTACCTACCCTATGCTACTGATAATATTGTTAAATCAAATAATACAAAAATGCCAATGAAGCCAATCAAGTAGCTTCTGAGACCAGTGGACTGCTTGACTGCTTGTTTGCATAGTGAAAAACACAGCTTGTCCTTTTGCCCATTGACTCAAAACTGCAAAGTGAAAAGGCCACTGCTGAAAACATGATTGATATTTACCATAGAGACCTCGACAATCTTGAAAAACAAAAGTACTACCAGAGAAAGATTGAGGCTCTACAGTGAAAAACTTCTCCATATAGGTAGCTACAGGATCAAGGTAGAAATGACATGTTCCTTGATTTTTGGATGGCAGCTCTGGCACTGTATCTATGTTATATTCATCCTCATGCATTTCCTGACATGACTGCAACTGCTCTGATGGGCGTTGTAATGTGACTTCTGCTGAAAAAGACAATGAAGTTGATTTCCTGATCATGTCAATATCATAACAATGTTTTATCTCATGACTGGTGAATGAAGAATGATTTTTACCACACAGGCCATCCAACCGATCGGCTTTTGGATCCTGAAAAGACTGACAAGACTACTGCATTGATTCAAATGAAATTTCTTGACCTTTTATGTACTTATCCTTCAACACTTGTCCAAGAGTCTCCTTCAAAATTTGAAATGAATTAAAGCACAATGGTTCAGAGTTATTTTGGACTAACTCATAATTTGTCTCAGGCTTTAAGATTTCATCAGGAATTTGAAAATCAATGTAGGTCAAGGGCTGCGATTCTGGGTTTAGAACAGCCTCCATATCCTTAATGGCATCTTCAACTGATTGATCAGATAAATTTATGTCTTCACTATTTTCAAATGGTCTAGAGTTTCTTTTCATAAATTGAAAAGATGAGAAACATAAGGGCAAAGTGTTTTCACTTACTCTGAGATTTTTTGCACATTGATCATTGCTGTCATAATTTCCATGTGCAAATTGATTGTCATATCTGAGATGTAACTGATCTTCCTTGTGCCAACAACATGTTGTTGGTTTCTTTGAACAGACAACCTCTATTTCAGCTTCATGATCATCATCATACTGGTCACACTTGGGTAAATCATCCATGGATGAAATGCCATTGAACATGCATATCATGTCAGGAGAATATTCCACCACTCTTTGATTTTGAACTTCATATTCGACTGTATGGCGAATGGAATACATGAAAAAATTATTATCCAAACCATGGTACCAAGGGTGAACTGAAAAATGTTTGGGAACTATGACCATTTCTTTCTTTGAAATCAATGGAACATGATGTCTTTGGACAACAAGCTCATATTTCATGTTGATCCTCTACATCATCTCTTCCATGGCACTGGCCAAAATCTCTAGTTTAGCTTCTGATGACTTCAGTTGCTCCCTTCCTTTGTCCTTTAACTTTGACCTTTTGATCAGCAAGTTGGTATCCACATCAACTGCAATGCTCTGCATTTCTTCAAGGCTTGCAGTGTTCCTTTCTCTTAATTGGAATGCCATGTCAGGATCAAAGGCATCTGGGAAATGCAATTTGGCTAAACCAGGAGGTGGCCTTACATCCACAGGTATTGAATGATACACCTCATTGAACCTCGCTGAAAAATGTTGTACTGTGTCCCCAAGTTTTCTTTTCAAGTGGTCATATTCTTCTAGGATGAGGAAAACATTTCCCATGATCACCCACCTATCTAAGAAAACTTGCATGAACTGATGAAAATTTCTTATGCTTGCAGCTGGCAGATTTCTAAACCAATTTTTAAATTTACCTTGCAAAGACAGGGCAAACATTATGATGATGACATCATCATATTCTAACTCAAAGAGGTCAAGAAAATCCTCAAGACTTTGGATATGCTTTTCAGCAGTAATATTGGCATTCTCTCCATCAAACCTAGGCAAATTATTGATGTAATTGATAGGGACGTCATGGAGAAAAGTGGGAAAATCTAGAGGCTTGTATCGGTCTAGGAATTTTGCAAGCACAGGAGATGAAGCAAGGGGCTTACAACCATCCAGAGGTTTAGCAAGAGTAGGAGATAAAGCAGGAGGCTTATGTCTCACTAGGGTTTCTACAGATGCATCTGGGATGTGCACAGGTGTATGAGTATGTACATAATCTACAATTTGGGGTTTAGTCTCTTGAGGCTCTTTAGGTTTGTTATAGGATAAATCCGTGAGTGCGGACACAAACCGATCTCCCTAGATCCACCTGGATCTAGAACAAAACAGGAAAGAATAATACACTTTCCCTAGATCTAGCCTATTGAATGAACTAAGAGGTAAGGATTATGGACATACCTTATGAACGCTTTCCTTATGTCTATGTTGTTCCAAGATTTTCTCCAATTCTCTTGCACTGTTCAGATCACAACAGTACAAACCAATCGAAGTAAGGGCAGATTAATATATTCAATAGCTAGTCTATACATATGATCAAGGAGTTATGTAATAAAGTGACATCATCTTTATGGGAAAGGGACATATTACTGTATTGAATTAACTGAAAGTGAAACTTACAACCTGAGCCTTAATGTCGTAGGTCTCCTTTCGATGGCTCCTAGCTCTGACACACACACTTTCTCATGCATGAAGAAAATCAACCACTTGTGATGACCTTGATGTTGTCTCTAGCTGTTGTAGCATCAGTCCTCCATATAGTCTTGCACTAGTTCTCCAATCAATCTCTTGCTAGCTTGCTACTTATTCTTCTTAACCCTTTCCATGAGAAATCTCCTCAATATATAGGAGAAGATAGATTAGTTACTTTGATAGGAAATGATCCCAAGATATCTGGAATGCCAACACCTGAATAACCCTTCGCACCCTAGCTTAATGCAGCCTGCGAGAATCAGGTATTCTCGCAGGCAGATATATAGGTAGCCCGCGAACATCCTTTCTAGAACAAGACAAATGTAACTTTTCTCAGGAAAGTGTTCTTAGTGAAGAGCTTGATTTTCCATCATCATAACATCATCATGACATCATCACGACGACCAAAATTGTGGATAACATAATGCCCCCCAAATTATGAGAGTGGAACCAGTGACAGTCGATGGACTTTGTAAGCTGCATGTGTGTGTCAAGAACCAAGAACACATCTAATCGGAAACCTGCAAACATCCAAGCATCAACAAAATATCATGTATACCAATTCCTGAGGTAGGAATTCCCATGCTCAGATCATAGACTGATGACATCATAAACAAAGGTCATGGCCACCAATCATACACTGTGGATCCATGCATTCATAATATAGCATAGCCACCTGAATACACTATGGATCTATGCGAAAAATTTTCAATTAAGACGACATAGCCACGAAACATACAGTGGATCTATGTGTCACAAATTATACATACTCCATCGCAACCTGGATCACTTAAGACAATATCCAGGGTCTTCAATCTCATCACCCAAAGTACGAATCTAACCACGTGATTACATGTGTTGAAGTCGAACATGGTAGAAACCACTTGATTACCGGTCAATGATGTAACCGTTAACAAGTGCGAGGGAAATCACCATTGATGTCAATGACTCCCAAGGTACTATAGTACAATCCATCGAGTGTGAATAAATGAGTTGATGTCGAACATCCGACGAAATCTT
>JZKD02S1340680.1:183367-195069 GCA_000966675.3 Picea glauca | reverse complement strand
GGACCAAGTAAGTACAAACTCCCTTATCTAGCTATTCAATACTTCCATTTTAGCATTTAATTTATTTTTTGGGTGGGCGTCGACCTCAAAAAGGTCGGCCCTAGGTACACGCGGGCTGTCCAGAGACAACCCGCGTGCACACGCGTGCAGAGCAAAGCTTGCACGCATGTACACGCGACTGTCACGTCTACAAGCCGCGTGTACCCCCCCTATTGATGAGAAAGCAAATGAAAAGAAGTATTGACCCTCCTTTACCTTGTTGTGTTGGCAGGATGTATGTACAGTGGAGGGAAAGGGAGCACGAGGCCTCCAATGAGTTAGTTGCTGCAGATCCGAATGTTGTGGCCGTGCTGATGCAGTGAGGTTTGCTAAAATTCTTTTTTATGTCCGTTTATGCACGTGCAACCAAGGATACTAAATGCCTTGATTGATTATTGGCACCCTGATGTAGAGGCCTTTATGCTAGAGGGGAAATCCTTGGTGCCCACCAACGAGGACATTTACTTTTTGACTGGCCTCTCAAGGAGAGGGGAACCGGTCAATTTCCAGACTTTTCCTGCGGGGCCGAGCAAGATCTCAGAGTTAGTAGCTGAGTACTGTGAGGCTGGGACCGATCGTAGAGGTTCCCAGGTGCCTATTAGCAAGATTACCAACTTGGCACTATAGACTATCTTGTTGCTTATTGGGCGGATTACCGGCTCAGCAGCCGTGCATCAGGCTTCGCGCGCACAGATGAACTGTGCTATCCAGTGCATGAATGCACAATTTTTTTATTGGAGTACCACACTGTTGGAGTGTATGAAGAGGCAATTGATAGATTGCCGACAGCGTACACAAAGGAACTTTGGGTTCATGACTATCTTGTGTTCATTCTTTTTCGAGAGAGTTCCGTGCTTCAGTCCTCAGGTTGTAGTACAAGGACATATGGCCTCTTTCCTCGTAGTATGCAGATGGGCAGTGTTACTGCTGCGACAGGGTGGTGGAAGGACCGTGGAGGCCTTCGACGACGAATTTTTTTCTTGGCTGTCACGACAGATCCCTGCTATCGAGGACTACCCATATGCGGGGATCGACTTCTCTAGGTTCCAGAGATACCCGTGCCTCCTGGTGAGGAGTGAGGGGAGATGGGTAAGTCTCCACCTTTGAAGTTTTTTTGTTTGCATATGTAATTTTTATGTCTTTTTTTTATATATCATTTTTTGTATGCCAGAGTATTTGATGGGTAAACGTTTATTGCATGCAGATGTGGGACTCGTGCGACCTAATGACTATGCACAGAACAAGCGTCGCCCATGGCTAGAAGCCGCAGCTGCCGCCACTGGGGGAGCAGTAGTAGCAGGGAACATCCCAGCATGAGAGGCCGAGAGGGTCCTTAGGCGAGTTGNAGATGTGACTTCAAATTTCAGTTTAACGAGCGTGAAAGGTCACAAGATCGCTCGACAATCTTTTCATTTTTAGAGGGTCTGAAAAGGGCTTAAAAGGAGACCCGTTATGTTTGGGAGTCCCGAGGGTAAGACAAAGAGTGAAAAAGACTCATGCAAATGAGGCTCAAATTCATATTTAGGAAAGACTATACGGACTCCTGAGCCTACAATGTTTTGGGAAATGGCATGGACACCATAATGCAACCAGGACCTACCTAGGGCATCCATGTTTTGGTAAGCTCTACTACCAAGTTGCGACACTTCTAGATAAGATATGACGGTTCCGTGTCACAACCTAATGGGATCGATCCTATAGCATAAGAAAAAGGCAACAAGATGCAAAATTTGGGGTGATATCCTACCCTATATGCTCAAGTTGATTTTTGAAAAAATAATTTTTTTTATGGACCGTCAATATTTTTTCGAAACTCAAAAAAAATTGTTCCAATACCTAATCAAATCCCTCCCATATAACTCCTGGATCACTCTAAATAGTTTTTGGTATAAATAAACTGATAAGGGGGGCCAAAAAAGTGACAAAAAGAGGCCAAAAAGTCTATAAATAGAAGCTGGCAGCTCATTATCACCATTGCTGATTTGGAAATTGACTCTGGAGCCAAAAGACCCCCTTTGCCAAAGATCGTGATTCCGAGAGCTACAGTGGACGAAACAGACTTCTTCTTGGACCAAGTAAGTACAAGCTCCCTTATCTAGCTATTCAATACTTCCATTTTAGCATTTAATTTATTTTTTGGGTGGGCGTCGACCTCAAAAAGGTCGGCCCTAGGTACACGCGAGCTGTCCAGAGACAACCTGCGTGCACACGCGTGCAGAGAAAAGCTTGCACGCATGTACACGCGACTGCCACCTCTACAAGCCGCGTGTACCCCCCCTATTGTTGAGAAATCAAATGAAAAGAAGTATTGACCCTCCTTTACCTTATTGTGTTGGCAGGATGTATGTACAGTGGAGGGAAAGGGAGCACAAGGCCTCCAATGAGTTAGTTGCTGCAGATCCAAATGTTGTGGCCGTGCTGATGCAGTGAGGTTTGCTAAAATTCTTTTTTATGTCCGTTTATGCATGTGCAACCAAGGCTACTAAATGCCTTGATTGATTATTGGCACCCTGATGTAGAGGCCTTTATGCTAGAGGGGAAATCCTTGGTGCCCACCAACGAGGACATTTACTTTCTGACTGGCCTCTCAAGGAGAGGGGAACCGGTCAATTTCTAGACTTTTCCTGCGGGGCCAAGCAAGATCTCGGAGTTAGTAGCTGAGTACTGTGAGGCTGGGACCGATCGTAGAGGTTCCCAGGTGCCTATTAGCAAGATTACCAACTTGGCACTATAGACTATCTTGTTGCTTATTGGGCGGATTACCGGCTCAGCAGCCGTGCATCAGGCTTCGCGCGCACAGATGAACTGTGCTATCCAGTGCATGAATGCACAATTTTTTTATTGGAGTACCACACTGTTGGAGTGTATGAAGAGGCAATTGATAGATTGCCGACAGCGTACACAAAGGAACTTTGGGTTCATGACTATCTTGTGTTCATTCTTTTTCGAGAGAGTTCCGTGCTTCAGTCCTCAGGTTGTAGTACAAGGACATATGGCCTCTTTCCTCGTAGTATGCAGATGGGCAGTGTTACTGCTGCGACAGGGTGGTGGAAGGACCGTGGAGGCCTTCGACGACGAATTTTTTTCTTGGCTGTCACGACAGATCCCTGCTATCGAGGACTACCCATATGCGGGGATCGACTTCTCTAGGTTCCAGAGATACCCGTGCCTCCTGGTGAGGAGTGAGGGGAGATGGGTAAGTCTCCACCTTTGAAGTTTTTTTGTTTGCATATGTAATTTTTATGTCTTTTTTTTATATATCATTTTTTGTATGCCAGAGTATTTGATGGGTAAACGTTTATTGCATGCAGATGTGGGACTCGTGCGACCTAATGACTATGCACAGAACAAGCGTCGCCCATGGCTAGAAGCCGCAGCTGCCGCCACTGGGGGAGCAGTAGTAGCAGGGAACATCCCAGCATGAGAGGCCGAGAGGGTCCTTAGGCGAGTTGNATGTAATTTTTATGTCTTTTTTTTATATATCATTTTTTGTATGCCAGAGTATTTGATGGGTAAACGTTTCTTGCATGCAGATGTGGGACCCGTGCGACCTACTGACTATGCATAGAACAAGCATCGCCCATGGCTAGAAGCCGCAGCTGTCGCCACTGGGGGAGCAGCAGTAGCAGGGAACCTCCCAGCATGAGAGGCCGAGAGGGTCCTTAGGCGAGTTGAGCGGAACTTCACTGAGCTCACTCGCACAGTCCCGATGGAAGAGATAGAGGACCTGCCGCCATCCATGCAGACTCATGTTGTGGGGGCACCTCGGACATGGGTCCGATTGTTTAGGCATTTATCCCGTGTAGTAGATGATTATAACAGGGCCCATAGGCCCTGAGTAGACTTTAGACTTTTTATGTGCCACGAGCACCTTGTTGTATATATTTTTTGAGGGAATAAGCCCGGTGACTCGTTACTGTTCCCATTTTTGAGGTGCTTGCGCCCATCTATGTACTCTGAGGATTTTATGATGTGTATATATGGTTTTTTATCTTTTTTATGTCTTATGGATTCTGTGTGCAAAAATGCATTTACATGCTTATGTCCATTATCTTTTTATATGTGGGCAAGATGCCAATCTAAAATTTGATTAGCTAGAGTATCCGTGATTTGGTTTAAACTCCTAGGAACATGAAAATATGTAATATAATCAAAGTTTCATTCTAAGAGATGTACCCTAAGGAATCGTCGGTGTAAAGTTGGATCATGAACCCGGTATATTCTGTTTAGTTGCGACACAACCAGTTGAGCATCTAGATAGACCCGGAGATGAGAGATACCCAATGACAATGTGTCATGAAGTAACTCAATAATTGCACTATACTTGACAACATTATTTGTGGTGTCACCTAAGCATATACCTTCGGAAGATAACAACTGACCCTGTGGTGTAAAGATTACCCAAGCTACGGAGGCAAGCCTCCGCGTGTGTCGAATAGCACCGTCTGCATACCCAACGAACACCTCAGACTCACTTGACATCTACCATATTGACGAAATATAACATCAATGACATGTCCATAACACTTTTAAAAGAAATATAAACAAGTAATAGTACAAAGACTATACATATGTTACAAAAAGTTACCCACAGTGACCTTTCTATGAGTAATACTTCTTGAGGTAGAGCCCATTTCTAAGCTCTGCCAAAGCATTCCCTTCAAAATCGACCAAACGATAAGCGCCCTTTTTTAAAACCTCTTTTATAATGAAGGGTCCGAACCACATGGATTTAAACTTTCCTGCCCCCAGGGGATCCTTATCCTGGTCATAGACCAGGACATGGTTGCCTTTAGAGAAAATCCGAGGACGAATGGACCTATCATATTGACACTTGACCTTATGTTGATGAGCCTCGTTGGCTAGGGACGCATCGCGACACTGCTCATCAAGCTGCTCAAGGTGTACTAACCGCTCTTCAAGTGGAGAAGTGTCTGGCAATAACTGTACTGCCAATTTCAGAGATGGGATTTGACATTCGATGGNGGCCCGAAAAAGGAATAAAATCATACCTGAGGATACTCTTCTAAAGAATGGGAATTCAATAGAGCATACCTTTGTTCGTACAGTTGACCGTCCAGACCGAAAAAGGGGTAAACTATCACCGGACAGACATGACTTCAAATTTCAGTTTAACGAGCGTGAAAGGTCACAAGATCGCTTGACAATCTTTTCATTTTTAGAGGGTCTGAAAAGGGCTTAAAAGGAGACCCGTTACTGTTTGGGAGTCCTGAGGGTAAGACAAAGAATGAAAAAAGACTCATGCACATGAGGCTCAAACTCATATTCAGGAAAGACTATACGGAATCCCGAGCCTACAATGTTGTTAGAAACGGCATGGACACCATAATGCAACTAGGACCTACCTAGGGAATCCATGCTCTGGTAAGCTCTACCACCAAGTTGCGACACTTCTAGAGAAGATATGACGGTTCTGTGTCACAACCAGATGGGATCGATCCTATAGCATAATAAAAAGGCAACGATATGCAAAAGGTGGGGTAATATCCTACCCTATATGCTCAAGTTGATTTTTGAAAAAATAATTTTTTTTATGGACCGTCAATATTTTTTCGAAACTCAAAAAAAATTGTTCCAATACCTGATCAAATCCCTCCCATATAACTCTTGGATCACTCTAAATGGTTTTTAGTATAAATAAATTGATAAGGGAGGCCAAAAAAGTGACAAAAAGAGGCCAAAAAGTCTATAAATAGAAGCTGGCAGCTCATTATCACCATTGCTGATTTGGAAATTTACTCTGGAGCCAAAAGACCACATTTGCCAAAGATAGTGATTCCGGGAGCTACAATGGACGAAACGGACTTCTGCTTGGACCAAGTAAGTACAAACTCCCTTATCTAGCCATTCAATACTTCAATTTAAGCATTTAAGTTATTTTTGGGGTGGGTGTCGACCTTAAAAAGGTCGGCCCTAGGTACACGCGGGTTGTCCAGAGATAGCACGCGTGTACACGCGACTGTCACCTCGACAGGATGCATGTACCCCCCCCTATTGATGAAAAAGACAATGAAAAGAAGTATTGACCCTCCTTTACCTTGTTGTGTTGGCAGGATGTATTTCCAGTGGAGGGAAAGGGAGCATGAGTCAATCAGTGAGTTGGTTGCTACAGATCCGAATGTTGTGGCCATGCTGATGCAGTGCGGTTTGCTCAAATTTTTTCTATGTTCGTTCATGCGCGCGCAACCAAGGCTACTGAAAACCTTGATTAATTACTGGCACCCTGATGCAGAGGCCTTTATGCTAGAGGGGAAATCCTTGGTGCCCACCACTGAGGACATTTACTTTCTGACTGGCCTCTCAAGGAGGGGGGAACCAGTCAACTTTCAGACTTTTCCTGCGGGGCCGAGAAAGATCTCGGAGTTGGTAGCTGATTACTATGAGGCTGGTACCGATCGTAGAGGTTCCCAGGTACCTATTAGAAAAATTACCAACCTCTCACTACAGACTATCGTGTTTCTTATTGGGCGGATTACCGGCTCGGAAGCCGTGCATCAGGCTTCGCGCGCACAGATGAATTGTGCTATCCAGTGCATGAATGCACAAATTTTTGATTGGAGTACCACACTACTGGAGTGTATGAAGAGGCAATTGAAATATTACCGACAGTGGACACAGAGGAACTTCGGGTTTGGGACTATCTTGTGTTCGTTCTTTTTCGAGAGAGTTCTGTGCTTCAGTCCTCGGGTTGTAGTACGAGGACATCTGGCCTCTTTCCCCGTAGTATGCAGATGGGCAGTGTTACTACCATGACAGGGTGGTGGAAGGACTGTGGAGGCCTTCGACGATGACTTTTTTGCTTGGTTGTCACGACATATTCCTGCTATCAAGGACTACCCATATGCGGGGATCAACTTCTCTAGAGATCCAGAGATACCCGTGCCTCCTGGTGAGGAGCGAGGGGAGATGGGTAAGTCTCCACCTTTGTAGTTTTTTTGTTTGCATATGTAATTTTTATGTCTTTTTGATATATATATCATTTTTGTATGCCAGAGTATTTGATGGGTAAACGTTTATTGCACACAGATGTGGGACCCGTGCGACCTGCCGACTATGCACGGAACAGGCATCGCCCATGGCCAGAAGTCGTAGCTGCCGCCGCTGGGGGAGCAGCAGTAGCAAGGAACCTCCCAGCAGGACAGGCCGAGAGGGTCCTTAGGTGAGTTGAGCGGAACTTCACTGCGCTCACTCGCACAGTCCCGATGGCAGAGATAGAGGACCTGCCGCCATCCATGCAGACTCATGTTGTGGGGGCACCTCGGACATGGGTCCAATTGTTTAGGTGTTTAGCCCATGCAGTAGATGATTATAACAGGGCCCATAGGCCCTGAACAGACTTTAGACTTTTCATGTGCCACGAGCACCTTGTTGTATATATTTTTTGAGGGCATAAGCTCGGTGACTCGTTACTGTTCCCATTTTTGAGGCGCTTGCCTCCATCTCTGTACTCTGAGGATTTTATGATGTTTATATATGGTTTTTATTTATTTTTGTGTCTTATGGATTATGTGTGCAAAAATGTATTCACATGTTTATGTCCATGATCTTTTTATATGTGGGCAAGATGCCAATCTAGAATTTGATTAGCTAGAGTATCTATGATTTGGTTTAATCTCCTAGGAACATGAAAATATGTAATATAATCAAAGTTGTGTTATAAGAGACGTACCCTAAGAAATCGTCGGTGTAAAGTTGGATCATGAACCCGGTATATTCTGTTTAGCTGTGACACGACCAGTTGAGAGTCTAGATAGACCCGGAGATGAGAGATACCCAATGACCATGTGTCACGAAGCAACTCAATAACTGCACTATACTCGGCAACATTATTTGTGGTGTTACCTAAGAATATACCTCCGGAAGATAACAACTGACCCTGTGGTGTAAAGATTACCCAAGCTGCGGAGGCAAGCCTCCACGTGTGTCGACTAGCCCCGTCCGCATACCCAACGAACACCTCGGACTCACTTGACATCTGCCATATTGACAAAAGATAACATCAATGACACATCCATGACACTTTTTAAAAGAAACGTAAAAAAGTAATAGTACAAAGACCATACATATGTTACAAAAATTTACCCACAGTGACCTTTCTATGAGTAATACTTCTTGAGGTAGAGCCCATTTCTAGGCTCCGCCAAAGAATTTCCTTCAAAATTGACCAAATGATAAGCGCCCTTTTTGAATACCTCTTTGATAATGAAGGGTCCGAACCACATGGGTTTAAACTTTCCTGCCCCCAGGGGGTCCTTGTCTTGGTCATAGACTAGTACAAGGTCGCCCTCAGAAAAAATCCAAGGACGATCATATTAACACTTGACCTTATGTTTATGAGCCTCGTTGGCCAGGGCCGCATCGCAACGTTGCTCATCAAGCTGCTCAAGGTGTACTAACCGTTCTACAAGTGGAGAAGTGTCTGGCAATAACTGTACTGCCAATTTCAGAGATGGGATTTGACATTCGATGGGCAAGACTGCCTCCAGCCCGTAAACGAGTTGGAAAGGTGAGAAACTGGTTGCATTATTAACTAATGTTCGGTACGCCCATAATGCTGAGTATAACATCAAATGCTAGTTTGACTTGACTGAGTTGATAGTTCGTTGTAGAATTGTATTAAGAGTTTTGTTTACAGCTTCCACCTGCCCATTGGCTTGGGGATAGTAAGGTGATAAATGTTCTTGTCGTAACCCAAGCTNTAGTACAAAGACTATACATATGTTACAAAAAGTTACCCACAGTGACCTTTCTATGAGTAATACTTCTTGAGGTAGAGCCCATTTCTAAGCTCTGCCAAAGCATTCCCTTCAAAATTGACCAAACGATAAGCGCCCTTTTTTAAAACCTCTTTTATAATGAAGGGTCCGAACCACATGGATTTAAACTTTCCTGCCCCCAGGGGGTCCTTATCCTGGTCATAGACCAGGACATGGTTGCCTTCAGAGAAAATCCGAGGACGAATGGACCTATCATATTGACACTTGACCTTATGTTGATGAGCCTCGTTGGCCAGGGCCGCATCGCGACACTGCTCATCAAGCTACTCAAGGTGTACTAACCGCTCTTCAAGTGGAGAAGTGTCTGGGAATAACTGTACTGCCAATTTCAAAGATGGGATTTGACATTCGATGGGCAAGACTGCCTCCAGCCCGTAAATGAGTTGGAAAGGTGAGAAACCGGTTGCAGTATTCACTGATGTTCGGTAAGCCCATAATGTCGAGTATAACATCAAATGCCAGTTTGACTTGGCCGAGTTGATGGTTCGCTGTAGAATTATCTTGAGAGTCTTGTTTACAACTTCCACCTACCCATTGGCTTGGGGATAGTAAGGTGATGAATGTTCTTGCCGTAACCCAAGCTTTGACGTTAACTCGATCATCATTTGATTCTGAAAGTGACTGCCATGGTTAGTGAAAATCTCTCTCGGGACGCCGAACCTTGCTATAATTTGGTTGAATAAGAAGAGAGCTGCAGTCTTTCCATCATCTTTAAACGTCGGCATAGCTTCGACCCACTTAGTGAAGTAGTCGACAACTACGATGATATAGCGGTGCCCCCTTGCTGACGGGGGGTTGTATGTAGTGTAATCAATCCCCCACTTAGTGAAGGGACCAACTGTGATGACAGGAAACATAGGAGCTGGATGTACCCTCATCTTCCGAGAGAATATTTGGCACGGATGGCACTTCTTGATCGAATCGATACAATCTTTGATAAGTGTGGGCTAGAAGTAACCTGCTCGTAAAATCTTTTGGGCTGTTGCCAACCCAGATAAATGAGAGCCACAAGCTCCAGTATGACAATCGTTGAGCACTATGACGACCTCCTCATGAGTGAGACATCGACGCAAGATGCAGTCTACACCTCTCTGATACAACATATCATCGAGTATGAGATNAGGGACCAACTGTGATGACAGGAAACATAGGAGCTGGATGTGCCCTCATCTTCCGAGAGAATATTTGGCACGGATGGCACTTCTTGACCGACTCGATACAATCTTTGATAAGTGTGGGCTAGAAGTAACCTGCTCGTAAAATATTTTGGGCTGTTGCCAACCCAGATAAATGATAGCCACAAGCTCCAGTATGACAATCGTTGAGCACTATGACGACCTCCTCATGAGTGAGACATCGACGCAAGATGCAGTCTACACCTCTCCGATACAACATATCATTGAGTATGAGATAATTCTTAGCCTGATGGCGTATCCGCCGACGCTCGTCACAAGAAGCAGAGGTGGGGCACTTCAAAGTCTGGAGATAGATCAGTATATCTCCGTAACAGGGGTCTGAAGATTCAATCAAAAACATATCCCCCCGGATAGGCGATTCCTCAGGCACAACGTCACCTGACTCAACCGGAAGCTCCAAGATAAGTTCTGTGAAGACCAATGACTTCTTGGACTTTGCTGAAACGAAGTCTAAGTCAAATTCTTGGAGGATAACTATCCATCTACTGATTTTTCTGCCTATAACTCATCGTGTCAACATGTACTGGAATGGATTCACGAAAACAACGATGGTGGTCTTGCGAAACATAACATAGTGACATAACCGTTGAACAGCATGAACTGCTGCCAACGCAAGTTTTTCGAGATGGGAATAATTAATTTCCAGTCCTACGAGGCCTCGGCTCAGGTAATAGATCACATATTCTGAAAATGAATCATCTTCTTGAACTAAAACCATGCCTATGGTTGACTCTGCGGTAGCCAGATATAATAAGAAATATTTGTTATAATTAGGTGGCTGTAGCAGAGGTGCAGTTGTGAGGGCATGTTTTAATGCGTTGAAAGAGCATTGAGTGGCTCCGTCCCAGAAAAAGGGAACATCTTTCTTTAGTAAACACATAAAGCCCTTGGTGATTTCGGCATAGTTGGCGATGAAGCGGCGTAAGAAGTTCGCCTTGCCTTGTAGACTTTGAAGTTGTAAGATTGTGCGTGGGGGGGACAACTGGATTATTGCCTCCACCTTNACGTCACCTGACTCAACCGGAAGCTCCAAGATAAGTTCTGCGAAGACCAATGACTTCTTGGACTTTGCTGAAACGAAGTCTAAGTCAAATTCTTGGAGGATAACTATCCATCTACTGATTTTTCCACCTATAAATCATCGTGTCAACATGTACTGGAATGGATTCACGACAACAACGATGGTGGTCTTGCGAAACATAACATAGTGACATAACCATTGAACAGCATGAACTGCTGCCAACGCAAGTTTTTCGAGATGGGAATAATTAATTTCCAGTCCTACGAGGCCTCGACTCAGGTAATAGATCACATATTCTGAAAATGAATCATATTCTTGAACTAAAACCATGCCTATGGTTGACTCTACGGTAGCCAGATATAATAAGAAATCTTTGTTATAATTAGGTGGCTGTAGCAGAGGTGCAGTTGTGAGGGCATGTTTTAATGCGTCGAAAGAGCATTGAGTGGCTTCGTCCCAGAAAAAGGGAACATCTTTCTTTAGTAAACACATAAATCCCTTGGTGATTTCGGCATAGTTGGCGATGAAGTGGCGTAAGAAGTTCGCCTTGCCTTGTAGACTTTGAAGTTGTAATATTGTGCGTGGGGGGGACAACTGGATTATTGCCTCCACCTTAAGAGGATCGACCATGATCCCTGTTGTCGATAC
>JZKD02S1340680.1:166161-183357 GCA_000966675.3 Picea glauca | reverse complement strand
CTCCTTTTATGCTTTTTCAGACTCTCTAAATATGAAAAACCACCGAGCTTACCTTCTCTGGGCTCGTTAAACTTACATCGAAGGACGTTACCATTGTGTGTTCTATCAACTGCATCTGCATACCTTATCCATTAGCCTTGTGACAGTTTGCTTCTGCGTCTTAACACCTTTGGATGCCAGAGGATTTTTCTCGAGTATCGTCTTACCAGAACATCAGTCTTGTCCTTGTGCCTTGAGCTTGTATGTTTGCAGTACTCGTTCCTCCATTGTAACGTAAAATTCTTTTATTCTTTTTCAAAAATTATCAAAAAGAACAAAAAAATCAAATATACCCCAAAAAGAGGATGGGAAAGGTATTTTCTTTATTGGCAGCATAATGAGTCGCCCTTGGATAAAGCACATATGTCCGTTTGATCATCAAACTATGGGATGTAGTACGAACTTAGGAATCTTTTTCTCGCTATATAGAGTTGTGTCCTCCACCGTTTGGTTACTCTTCCAAACATATGGAGAGTTTGCGTTTCCTCCTGCTTCATAGACTTATGATTAACATATATGCTTCCTGAGTCTTATCACTTTTTGTGCTATTATCCAAGGGAAGTTTGTCACTAAGCCTGAGTCGACCCCTCTGCAATATGTCTCTTGTTCGCATACCCGACCATCCTGAACGTCCAATCAAGTCCTTGTTCGAAATCACTGAAGCCTTCAGTCTGATCATCAAGATTATCAAGTCCATAACCGATGAGTCGTCTAAGACCTCTGGGTAGTGCAGTCATACGCTCATATTACACTCCTACCCAAGTTTTAGAAGATTTTGAAGTTGTTGCTCGAGCTCTGAAGTACAACCATCAGGCTGAAACAACTTCTGGGAGATGGATACTCTATATGTATATCTTTCTGATTTCGAGATGTATCTCCGCTGTGTATTATTCGTGGCTACTCTTTATAGTTATTTGACATGAATCTACAGTGTATTTGATTGGTAGCCATGGTTCTATTTTGTCCCGAGCATGAGTATGCCCGCCTCGGTGAGAAATTTGTTATTTTGCAGACGACACCTCCTAGTTCCTGATTCCTGGGCTCACTCATTCAGCATATCAGTACAGATTGGTAAAAGATTGGTAATGTATTTCGGCCATTAGATGCTCTTCTGACCTCACACATTAGGGGGCATCTGTTATAACCCTAAATTGCACCATACATGCTTACTTAGCATCAGGCCAACTCTTATCCCTTCATTGCCAAAACATCTGCTGAACAAACTCTTTGAAAATACTCTTGTGTCAAGGCCCACGTGCCCTAACCCATTATTGCACACGTGTGCATGCTGGAAGGCCCACTACAACCCGCATGTACCTAAAAAAACACAAAAATAGGAAAGTTTCCGACGGAACAAAAAGCTATGGGTCAGTTAACTGAAACTCTCGGCCATGCATGGCCGAGAGTTCATCCAAAACCCTAGCTCCTTATAGCCTATAAAAGAAGGGGTAGGGGTACAATTTGAAAGAGGAAAATTATAGCGAAGAAACTTTTCCCATTTTCTAAATCCATTGTCCCTACCCTTTAGCCTTTCCTCAAGCCAAAGGAGAATTAACGCAAAGCAGTTGGAGGACAGAAGAGGAGGAGCCTAGGATCAGGATCAAGAAGCGGTGGCCGGTCTCGACTTTGATTGTAAGTTGATTCATTTTTCAAATAATAAAAAAAATACTTTTCCCGTCCCAATGCATGAGTTATCTATGGTTTGTTTAATTTATTCTTAATTTCTAACCCTCAAATAGAAAAGTAGCATGCATGCGTAGTGGTTTGTCTTGATTGCAGGATTATCTTTGGAAGGAGCAGCGCAAGAAAGCGGGCAAAGTGTAACGAAGGATCTACACCAAACATCAGTAAAAAGGTTAGTATTTCCTTTCCATGCATGTATTGTGAAAGAGGGGTTTAAGTTTTGGGTGGTAGGTTAAAAAGTAATTTCTTTACGGTCAAAATCTGCATGCAAGTCTAACCCTAGTTTGCTAGTCTGTAGGGTATTTTTCCCAACAACAAAGATGGAGTTTTCAATTGGATTGGACAAGGGGTAGTCCAAACTAGTCCATAAAGGCCTCCATTCCAACCCCAACATGTCCCTGGTATCCCTATCCCCCCTTATGTTTCATTGCAACCTGAAGTTCCAGAGAATGACAGATGGCGGGAGATTGTTCACCCAACAGTCTCCCAACATCGTGGCTGGCCCAATTTGTCTCTACCTGCTCCTGCTCCACCTATTAACCCAAATGTCCAAATTTCCCTTGCACACTCACCTGTACAATCCTCCCACGCAAGAAATATACTCAAAATCCAAGCCCACCACATGCATGACAAAGGAAAAGTTGTTGCTACCCCCTCCTCTCCCTCAAGTGATTCAACCAAATCTGTTTCATCCCGCATGCACTTTAGATATGATTGTTCTCATGTCATCAGTGAGATCAAGCCTCAAGACTCCACACAACCTAAGGCTAATTCAGGAAAATCAAAGGGAGATAGCAACAACAAAGGGAAAATTGCCTCCCAAAGTGGCAAATATGGTTTTTGAGTATATTTAATTATTGATTTGTTGAGAACAATTGACCGTTGAAGTTTTTCGACAACATATTATTTTTGGATATTTTGGATATTATATGTTTGGATATGATTTAAAATATCATTGATATTTAATATTCAAATTATGAGAATGATTATGGGAGCCACAAGGAGGGATGTATTTGATTGATTGACTAGTTATGTTTATTTGGTTAAGAAACTAAAGGGAATCACAAGGGGTCCCACCTACTAGTTATTATTTATTAAAATACCCTTATTATTATTATTATTATTATTATATCAATTCTTCCCCTAACTAAAAGTTAGTTGAGTTTTAGCTAACTTAACTAAAATAAGTAGTTGAACTACTTCAATTAATTTTGGATGCATAAGAGAAAAACGGGAAAGAAGAACATAGAGAGAATAGAAGGAGAAAGCATACTAAGGTTTGCTCTTGATTTTTATTGAGATAGCTCAGTTTTCATTCACTCTTCAATTCATTAAAATCCTAATTCTCTTTTATGACAACAAGGTCCTATTGTAGACAACAAGATTCAAAGTTGAATTACATCATTTAGACACTTGTTTTCAGAGTTGTTGATCTATATTTGATAGTTTGTGTAGACTTGTCTGTTTATGAATAAAATTTCATGACTGATAAAGGATATTGTGCAAAGTTGAGTGGGAAACAATTTGTGGCAAACTGATCCAAATTTTAAAGTTCAATTTTTATTTCCTGTCAAATTCCTTTTGTATGGTTTTCATCAGGGATATCTAAGTTTGACTTTAGTCCAAACTCCCTCTAATATTTTTGTAAAGCGAACAACTCTTTTGATTTATTGGAATGAAATAAGAGATTGCTTTTCTATCTCATCCGTGTTGATATGTGACTTGGTATTTTTGATTTTGTCTCCACATTTACCTTTTGCATCTGTATTATTCAAAAAATGGTATAAAATTGTTATATTTTTTTGTAACAATCTTTTATTAAAAAATCAGCCTAACCCCTTGTAATTAATACTTGTGGATTGGGAAACACTTTTTGAGGCTATAAACATAGGGTAACATTCTTGACTATCTTGCATTATCCAAGCAAGCTCCAAAAATGCTTGAGTAAGATAATTGCATATCTTTCCCTTAACATTTATTTGGTGACCTTACTGGGGAGATCTTCAATATCTCTCTGGTGGATTATATAATTTCATTGAATATATTTGTGTTTCTGATATCTTTCGACTATTTATTTTTTTCATGACTGTACCTGTTGCAAGGCAGCCCAATATTGATCTTGGTCTCAAAGATCAGACCAACATTGCTTTAAACTTGTTTAATACCATCTTAGAGACCACTAATACCTGGGTTTAGCTTGAACACTCATGGACATCAGTTGATCAAGACATAAGTGTCTAAGAACGTTGGGAAGCTAGGCAAAGATAGCCTAGGAATAATCTTTAGCTTTCTTTTTCCTACAATTGGGTCTTCTTTTCATGTCCTTAAACCCTCGTATCTCTAGGAGAAGAAGAGATTTTTCACCTGCTATTAATCCTTTTTTCTGAAATAGGAAGAATAAATGTTATTTTATCATCCCAACAAAGTACTCTAAGGAGAACTTTGTCTGATTCAACTAGTTCATCTTTCTCTCCCTTACCTTTCATTCACAAAATGGCATCTAGTGGTGGTTCCAATAGTTCTGGTGGAACTTTAGGTGCTTCTTCATCTCAACCTTTAGCCTCTTTAGTGATTGGCAGTTTGTATAGCCATCAAATTCTAGTCCAGTCAACTAAAAACCCCTCCAAGGTCATTAAAAAATATGGTCTCTTCCAATTTGAGGAAGATGCTACCACTACTGCATGGCATGTGTCCTCTCCACTAAATTTATCACCTGGCACTGATCCTCTTCCCAAATTCAAAGAGAATCTCCCCAAGTTTTCTGGGAATAACAAAGTAACTACTAATGAACACTTGGTGGCATTTTCAAATGCCTTTCATAACATAGGAGCCAATGAAAATGACACTTGTATGCGCTTATTTGTGAATTCCCTTGAAGGGAAGGATGTGGCTGATTTATTTGACCTCCCTCCTAATATTTTGTTTACTTGGGAGGATTTAGTATATTGGTTCAATTCTAGCTATGGGAAATCCAAAATCCCAACCAAGCAGTTACGGGAATACACTAACATCACTTATAAAGATAGTGAAACTATCAAGTATTTTAATTTACGTCTCACTAAGTTATACAACCAAATCCATGAACTCATTCTCCCTTAGAACCAAGCCTCTTTCATGCATTATTATAATGCATTACTATTGGAGGCAGGCCAAAGTAGAAAAGAAAGGTGTTGTTGGGAAAGAAAGCATGCACAAGGAAAGCAACAATTGGAAGGAAACACAACACACACACATGCAAGGAAAGAAACAACTAGAAGGAAGAACAACACACACACATGGGAGGAAGACCTAACGATGGTAGGGTTAGGGTTTTGGGTAATGCATTGTAATGGCTAAAGATCTAGAAACATATACATATAGATACTTAGGTATCATAGAGGGTTCAGGGCTTTTTGTGAGTATTGTTCAGAGGTTACGGAGATAAGTCGATATTGTAGCGAATCAATATGTAATATTTTGTTGTATGATCTATTTTGTATAAGCTGTTGAGCTAAGGAAGAGAAAAGAGGGTAGATCTTGAGGGTTAGATCACAGGATGGGGATCCTGGTGTGATCTAGTCTGCCTCATATAGATCTTGCTTGACGGGGAAGAGTTGTAAGTGCGCGACGCATAGTGACAGAACAACTATAATGAAAGAGCTGAGAGCCAAATCTCTGTGGACGTAGCTGAGGAGAGGGTGAACCATGGTAACATCTATGTTGTGTGATGAATGGATGCATATCTTTATCATTTTTTCAGTAGTTATAGCTATGATTAATGAATGAGTTGTTATATTTCCTGCTTATTTGCAAATGATAGTATACTGCAGTTACAATTATAATAATGGTTCAATATTCATTTCTCATATCTCACACTCAATCCTAGGCTGTAAACACATGACTCTTACAACCACCCATTAAATCTATCTCGGGTGAGACTGCGCAACGCATTCTGTGTGCTGTGTTGCCTTATGGTTTACCAGGAGGGTTGATAGTTTTAGAGGCTTTGTTGGAAACCCAAATAGACATGAACCCTGGGTCGATAAACTCAGATAGTATAGAGTAATAGTAACCAACAAATGGTTACATTACCGTTGGTAGGAATAGGAGAGGGTTGAGTAGATGAGATAGGTTGAGAAAGAAAAGAGAGAAGAAAACAAGAAATAAATGAGCCATTAAAAGGGGATGTTGAGACCATGGAATCCCACAAAAGCAGAGATCAAAAGTTGGTTAAGAACAAAAGAGATAGAGTTTTCACAGAAAGACAATAGAAACCCTAGAGTAACACCTCGCAAGTATCTTGAGAAATATGTGTTTACTGACTTACATGAATTCTTTTTCTGTGATTTTCCACATTTATTACAGGAGTGGATACTAAGGTTGAAAGATAACCATGCAATGAATCTGATTCGATAGTTAGAGTGGACCCTAGTTCAGATTGAACAGTTGCAACAGGTGAACAATAAGTTCAACTGCGTAGTAGACTTTTGGCTTGACAATATTGTGGTAGGATTCATAACATAATTTGCAGTCGACACAGTGAAGTCATACAACGTAGTGGAGAAAGAATTTCTATGCACACCCTAAGGAAGGTACATTCGATCGATGTATATGTCCATTAAGATACTGTTGTACAACAAAGGAGTACTGACAATTGGTTCAGACAACTAGACTTCCCTACGTGCATGGGGGAGGGGGGTAAGCACTGACAGAAAGAGGAGAAATGGAAGGAGGAAAGGATAAGGGAAAGAAGGAGGAACCCTTGAACCCAATCATGATGGATGATGACTAGATCAAGCAGATCATGGTGACATATGGAAAGACATGTAGTGAAGTACCTTACCAATACAATATGAATACCAAGAAGAGAGTCGTAGCCGCGAGGGAAGGCTTGGCGAGTGATGAGGAAGAGGTAGAGGATCTCTAGGATGTGGAGAAGATTAAGGAAATCATGTGTGCAACATATGAGAGGAAGACAAGAGGTCCAAGAATGGGAAGAGAAGGCAAAAATCCTATCCATATTAATGTCAGTGTGGAACCCATAAACCCATGTGCAACTAATACACCAAAGAGAACACCATCGTTTAGGAAACCAAAGTTCAGAAGCAGTCAGACAGAGGGAAGTACATCTACACAGGGAACAACAACTGGAGGATCTAGTTCAGGTAGCACTATTCAAGTATCTACATCGCGCAGAGGTATCAGTTCAGCATTCAGAATGGCAAGACACGATCCCACCATCAGGTTACCCTAATTTCGAGGAGAAGAAATAGAAGACCCTAAGAAGCACTTGTTCATTTGTGCAAAGATCTAGGAATCAAAGCAGATCATTGATGAAGATACCAAACTTGTGCAGCTAGCTATTACACTAAGAGACTGCACACTAGACTGGTACATGAGTTTAGATGCAAACAGTGCCCCTGGGATGACAAGGACACTGGATGACATTAAGAAGTTATTGATAAATGAGTTCCATAAGCCAAGCTCAAAGGATCAATACATGAACGAGATGATCGAAATAAGACAGAAACCAGGAGAGTCTATATGGGAGATTGATCAGAGATTCAAGTGACTGAAGGGAAAGTTAAAATATCTCATGACCAAGATGCAACATCGACACCTGTTTGTCAACTCACTTCTCCCACACTTAAAATACCCTTTGTGACAACAAAAGTTCCAGACGTAGGCAAAGGCTCTGCAGGCAGCCTTGCAACTGGAAGAAAATCAATATCAACAGATGGACCGAACTATTGAAGAATTGAAGGAGGACTTGAAGAATCTAACATTTCAGCTGAACTAGAATAAGAACAAGGACAAATGAGAAGTTGTTTGGTATACCACATGTAGGACATAAGGACATCACAAGAACAAATTTCTAACTGCGTAGTATATGACAACATGAATTCCAAATCCGTTACCAAGAGGAGGACTATGGTGAGAAATCTGCAAAAAACTGGGTCATGATCCTTATCATTGCACGATGATGTAGAAATACTAGACATTACTGAAGAGTTCATACTACACCTTTTGCAAGTCAGTGGGCCATGATGACAAAGATTGTAGAACCATGGAGTTGATGCGAGAAAGGACATCAGCTGCATATAGAGTGTAGGAAGAAATGATGACTGGGCAAGCCACACCACAATTTAATCAAGTTCCAACTCCGTACAACACTGCGCAACAACCATATAATAATGTGCAACTGCAGTACAACATGGAAAAACCTCATTACAATACCACAAAGTATAATAAATCACCTTAGTACAACGCGCCGAGAGGAGATAGAGAAGGCTATAGAGGTGGAGGACGAGCAATAGGAGGTTTCAGATGAGGTAAAGGACCAGTGGTATGTCACAATTGTCAAGAATCGAGACATTATGAAAGAGAATGTCCACTTCCACCAGCAACTTGTATGTACTGTCACGCATTGGACCATGACACAAAGAAGTGTCCAATACTATTAGTAAAGATCCAGGAAAAGAGGAACTAGAGCAACCAAAATGTTCAATGGATTTTAGCCGAAGCAAGGGAGGAAGGATGAAACATCAATATAGTTACTCGTGGAGGAGCTAAAATAGGAAATGACGTAGCTCGACAAGAACCAATACAAAACTAGTGGGTAAAGAAGAACGTCGAACCAAGGAAAAAGGACGACGCTCAAAATGAGAAGGAAATATTTAAAGAAGCCAGACAAGAATTTCAGAAGGAAGACATAGCGTCAACTTCAACTGTGCAACAAAACAAGGAAGCACCAGAGTATGAGATGCCTCCATTATTGGATCATACCAATAAAATGAAACCCAAGGGACAAGTAAGTACAATCAAAGGATTTTTGCAATCATGTGTAAAAGTATTAGACGATCCATCATCTATGAAAAATATTGCAAAACATACTAGAAAAATGTAGCACCGAGATGGAAGGAAAACTAGAACCAAAAATAGTCAAGCACCTACACACAAGAAGAAGAACAAGTAGGGAATTTAGACTGAATGCTAACATTGGAGATTTCAATATGGGATACACCATACTGGATCTAGGATTGGAAGTTAATGTATTACCAAAGAAGACATGGAAATGGATGGGAGAGCCCACATTAGGCTATTCACCTGTTCAATTGAAACTGGAAAACCAACACAGAGTCCTACCAATCGGTAGACTGAAAGGAGTGATAGTAGACCTGGATGGAGTGCACACTAAAGCATATTTTGAAGTCATTGAAATAGTGGATGACACAACACCTTATCCAATGTTTCTTGGTCTAGATTGGGCGTTTGAAAACCAGGCCATAATCAACATGAAGACCCAAAAAATGATATTTGAGTCAGGAGAATACAGGGTCATTGTGTCGTTATACCCATAAGAAGAGGAGAGGTTTGTAGAACCCACTTTCCTAGACTTAGAGGAAATCAACTAGTTTTACAGAACAACTGCGTGCGATGAGGATTACGTAAACCTAACTGCAGATGGGATACTCAGTTGGCAGAGCATTAATTCATGTGAAACAGATTCAGATACAAGTTTAGAGAACTGGCAACAAAGGATACATGAAGTATCCACGAGAAGATATGCAAGAATAGACCGCGCAGTAAGATGGGTAGGCACAAAAATCAGAGAACCACCCAGTTTTCATGGAATCAACTATTTGGAAACATTCTTAGCATAGTATGAAGACGAAGTCTTAGAGAACCAGAGAATGTTAGCATTGGATCTAGCACTTAAGGCCACACCTGCATGATGGTGGGGTGCACACAAAGATACAATCATAGATTGCTACCAATGTAAGTGGTCGACGTAGAACATAAAAATAATAAGCAACAAAAGTATGATGGACAAAGGGAACCAACGGAACACTTGGAGAAGTGTAGAACATTGTGGAAAATGACACCCCCATAGGAATGGCCTTATCATTTTATACACACCCTAGAGGGCATACCAACGAATTGGTATATAGACCAGGAATTGTGCAAAGGAATTATGACCTGGACAACATTGCAACATAATTTTACAGTCACTTTCTCATTCGAACATGAGAAACCCAACATAGATGCATCTCTCAAACATATAAGAGGAGTGATCCTTATCAAAGAACCATAAGTAGAATTGATCACAAAAGAGTAACAATGGAACAAACAAACATTCAAGGAAATGTTTTCGTGTTACCATGTGCAAGAGGAAGCACCAAACAAATATGATCCATGCGATATTCAGATTGAAGAAGCAGAAGGACGACCCATGGAATCATAAGTCATTTCTATGCTGATCAAAGTAAAGAAACTCAACATTGGGACAATCAAGAATTCCAAGATGGCCATCATTGGAGACTACTAGGATGAACAAACAGTAGAAATCATAACAGAGTTGCTGCACGAGTACTGTTTCCCACAACAGTTACAAAGATGAAGGGTATAGCGAGAGATCTAGGAGAAATGAAGATACCACTCATACCTGAAGCGAGATCGATCAAACAATGACCATACAGATTGAACCCAATATATAAGCAGAAAGTCAAAGATGAGATCGACAGAATGCTCGAAGCTGGAAT
The DNA here is from genome assembly GCA_000966675.3 of Picea glauca. Classification (NCBI taxonomy): domain Eukaryota; kingdom Viridiplantae; phylum Streptophyta; class Pinopsida; order Pinales; family Pinaceae; genus Picea; species Picea glauca. The sequence goes on along the minus strand of JZKD02S1340680.1, from coordinate 173,113 downwards.
CATAGAACTAGTCGAAGAATCAAAATGGATAAGTCTGATGGTAGTTCAGGACAAGAAACAAGGAGAGATCAGGATATGTGTTGACTTGAGGAAGTTGAACAATGCATGCCTACATGACCCATTCCCTACAACGTTCACAAATGAAGTGTTAGAGAATGTAGGTGGACATGGAGCTTACTCATTCACTGATGGATTCTCAGGCTACCATCAGATCAAGATAGCACAAGAAGACAGATACAAGACCAAATTTGCGATAGAATGGGGATCCTACAAATAGACAGTCATGCCATTTGGATTGAAGAATGCACCAACAAGTTTTTTCAGAGTAGCCATTGCTGCGTTTAAGGAATTCATCCATCAGTTCCTAGAAGTATACCTAGATGATTGGACAGTCTACAGTTTGTTGAAATACCATGTAGAAGTCTTACGCCTGATGCTAGAAAGATGTAGGCAGTGCTAGATATCACTGAACATAAATAAATGCATATTCAGAACACCGTTTGGGATACTATTGGGCCATATAGTATGCAAACAGGGTTTATTAGTAGGTCCTACAAAGATTGTAGTAATTGTTAACTTACCACCACCAAAAACAGTTCATCAGCTAAAAGTGACATTGGGACACACATGATACTACAGGAAATTTATCAAAGGATATGCATAGATTACTGCACAAATGGAAAATTTGCTAACAAAGGATACAAAATTTCAGTGGAACGATGAGTGCCAACATGGTCTGAATAACATGAAGGAAAAGATGGTCACCGCGGCGATATTAGTATTTACAGACTAGGTGAAGCCATTCCATGTGCATGTAGATGCATCATCCATAGAAGTCAGAGCTATCTTGGCGTAGCCAGGAGTAGGAGACTTGGATCACCTGATAGAATTTGCGAGCATAAAGTTATCTAACTCAGAGCATAACTATAACACTACGGAAAGGGAAGGCCTAGCTATGGTCTACACACTACAAAAGTTCAGACATTACTTATTGGGGAAACACTTTAAGATGTTCATAGATCACTCAACCCTGAAATATCTATTCAACAAGCCAGTGTTGGGGGGGAGAATTTGTCGATGGTTACTACTATTTCAAGAATTTGACTTTGAAGTAATCGTCAAACCAGGAAAATTAAATGCAGGACCTGACCACCTATCAAGAGTCACAAATGGAGAAGAACCTACAAATTTAGAGGACAACTTTGCCAATGCACAACTATTTTCAGTACAAATCATTGATGAACACTTCATAGATATCATTCAGTACTTGAGCACAGGTACTGCGCCGTAAGAGTATAACACCACGCAAAAGAAAAACCTGGTAGTCTGCTCTGCCAACTATCAATTGATTGCGAGACACTTATACAAAATGGGTATAGATAGAATCTTGTGAAGGTACGTGTTAGAGCATGAAAGACCAAGAGTTTTAGTAGAATCCCACAAGAGAATAACGAGAGGAAATTATGCAGGTAAATATACTGCGCAAAAGGTATTATGCACAGGGCTATGGTGGCCAACGATTCACAGAGACTCGAAGGAGTACTTTCAAAGATGCGATGTCTATCAAAGAGTAGGTAAACCCAATAGAAGGGACAAGATGCCATTATGACCATAAGTAATATTACATGCATTTGATAAGTGGGCAACAGACTTTGTAGGACCAATCAACCCACCAACAAAAGGAACAGGAGAAAGCTACATTATCACCGCGACAAAATATCTAACAAGATGGGCGAAGGCCTCACTAGTGAAGGATTGTAGCGCAAAAACAACAATAGACTTTTTATTTGAGAAAGTTATCACTCGATTTGGGTGCCCAAGAATTTTGATGAGCGACCAAGGCACGCACTTCATAACCAACACCATTAGCGCTATGACTGAAGACTTTGAAGTTCATCATCAAAAGAGCACACCATATCATCCACAAGCAAATGGCACAGTGGAAGCATTTAACAAAATCCTGGAGAATGTGCTGACAAAGATCTGTAACGTTAACATGGATGACTGGGACCTCAAAGTACCGGCAGTATTATGGGCCTACAGGACTATGTGTAAAAAGTTGACAGGGCACATGCCATTCAAATTGGTCTATGGCCAAGAAGCAGTGGTGTCATTAGAATTTTTAGTACCAAGCTTGCGTGTAGAAACAATTACACAAATGACAAAATGAGGCGCAATACAAGAGTGACTAAATCAGTTAATGACCATGGAGGAAGATCGGATCTTAGCATGATTCCACCAACAAGTTCAGAAAGCAAGGGACAAATCTTGGCATGATAGGCACATCAAGAAGAAAACTTTTAAAGAAGGAGATCTAGTACTGGTGTATGCCAACAAATCGTTTCAACATCCAGGAAAGATAAGAATGAATTAGCTAGGACCATACAAAGTAAAATATGTCACAGATGGAGGAGTTTTACAGTTAAAAGACTTATCAAGCAAAGAAATAAGAGGGATGATCAATGGGAGCTGACTAAAGTTGTACAAGGACAGTCGACCACCCACCGCATAGTAAAAAAAATAAAAAAAAAATAAATAAATTTGGAAACAATACCAACAAAGGCACACCGCACTAGAGAAAGAAAGAGAATGCACACTTAGGAACATAAAATTGGTGAGGAGAAGGACAATGGTCACATACAAAGGGAAACAAGCAGGAAAAGGAAAGTCGTCAAAAGTAGTACGCCATGACAACACTAGGCCGAATTGAAGGAAGGCAAGGATCGATGGGACACCATATTAATCACACCAACTGGAGATGGAAAGACAGAGTAATGGAAAGTACAAAACTACTGGAGGTACATTGAACCCACAGTTAAGGTGCATTAAACCCATAATGAAGGAAGCATCCTTGACAAGCTTCATGGGAAGCCCATACAACACACAAACGCGAAAGCAAACAATCTATTCGCAAAAAGAAAGCAAACAAAGAGCGATAGAGGTCGAAAATCACAGAGCAAATTTACAGAGGTCATAGAGACCATTCAAACCCAAAAAAAGTTCAATATTCCATGCCATGGCACCACCCAAGCAAATAGAAGAAAGCCAGAGTGCTAGACCAACTAGAGTCAAAACTAGGTCATGGGGACAGATGGAAGAAAGTGAACGACAACCACCAGAGATCATCAATTTTGAAGAAATACCATCTCCAGACACAACACCAGTGAACCTAACACCTATACTAGAAGAAATCCCACAGCCAATACCCGAGGGTACAAATATAGATGGTCGAACAGAAGTACAGGAGTCACAGACCCAGGACGCAGAAACCCTGAAGAAGGCACAACCAGAGAATGTCAAAGCAACTCCAAGAGTTAATGGAATGACAATGATTCAGGAATTAGCAGTTGAGACAGACGAGTCTCAAATGACCATATCATACCACCCACAAGAAGGAACGGTCAACGATGCCATGGGTTGGTCGGAATGGTATACTAAGGAACAACTAGAAGCCGCTGGAACTTCGAGCTAGCCACCACCGCCGTAAAAAGACAAGATACAGATGCCCAGGTCATCTCGCAAGAAACCTGCAGTAGAAATCATTCTACCGCAGATACCATATGGGGTACAGGTAGGACCAGACCTGTTGGGTTATATAGGAAAGCTCAAATAATCAGATCATGATGTAGCGGGTGAAGACAAGTTTTCAGAACTTGCAAAGAGGGTATACATGGAGATGATAGGCACAAATCCATTTGGGGAACCGATTAGTCAACCACTTCAATGGGAAACAGGGTTGGAGAAGACAGGAATTTTAGGTCTATTGGACCTACCAAATTTTGGTAGAGGTCAGCACGCAACGACATGCGTCAAATAGTTGTTAGCAGTCATGCATGGAGTGGATATCTGGTTGGACAAGCTAGTCTCAATAGACATAGAGATTATGGCCAACATAACAAGATTTCCATCTTGGGGCATAGATCCCACGCATTTTTTGGATGACAAATCCAGGGAGAAAGTGCTATTAGAAGAGATGAAGAATAAATATGGCACCATCAGGGGGACAAGAGGTATCATCATCAAGAAGATAAATGATGCCGTGACACAATTGGGTGCGAAAATCTTAGCCTGCAAGCTGCTAAGAAAATTCCGCGGGGAGGAACTTCCAGTTGGAGTTGTCACAATTACAGCTCAGTGCACAGAAGGAACGATAGTGAGTTGGGCCCCATAACTCTTATACTTGTTCCTGGATGACTGCAAGGATGCACAATATCTAGGAACAAAGATTCACTACTCATGGTTGATCACATTAATATCCTTCATGGGATGGAAAGAGCCAAGGTATGTAGTTTTTTGTACCAGACCCAAACCAAATCAGGGAGCGAGATATTTATTGCTTAGATCCAGGCCATATGCTAGGAGAAAAAGGGCAAATGGGTCCATATTTGAAGGATATGTATGTGACCTACAAGAAGCCATCTCCAAGATGTGGAGAATCACACTGGAGGCTATCACACGATATGGGGACATCGTCAAGTTTAGAGCTACACGACATACAATGTGGATACAAGCGCGGAAGGATCCCGATAAGTAGTGGCTGAAGATGCACTATTATATCACAGAGGGTGACATCGACTTGGTAATCAAAGACTGGGAATATGAATGGAGGATTCCAGCCATCACCCAAGAATTTCCAGAAAGAATAGCATAAGAAGAGGCAGGGCAAGGAGAAACACAACCTCAGGAAATCCAAGTGCCCAAGAGATGAAGAACGAGCCATGGAAAAACAAAAAAGACAAACAAAAAAGACAAACAAAGGGCCAACGAAGATAGGGACCCAGAATGGGAAGAAGGATAAGATGGAGCTGACCAAGGAGCAGAAGAAACAGGCCGAGCCCGTGCAAGAGACCCCAACAAGTCCCAACCCACAGGAACCAAGGGGAAACAAGAGGACAACCACACAAACAGGAGGTGCATGCAAGAAAATGAAGGCGCAAAGAACACCGCTAGAGTGTACGATCACAGACGACGATGGGGAAATGATAGCCTAAATGGTCCAGGATTGTCTATCTGAGGACTTTGACCATGCTGCACACCAAAGAGACAGGATTCAAGAGGAGATGGAAGACATGCAACAAATACTTAAGAAAATCGGGGAAGTACAAACAACAAACAGTAGGGGAACATAACCATCAACACCACATACAACGGAAAGAGTGGAAGAAGAAGAACGATATGCAGTCCACTCATTACCACACCCGAATGCAACATTCCACATCACACCTAGTATGTTGCACATGGATGAGATCTGGGACAGACACTCTTGAAGGACTTAAGCCAAATCCAACTAGTGTTGACGTGGATGTCAACCATGGCACTCCACAAGTTGCAGGTTAGCATAAACCATGAGGTACAGTCTCACGTACACAAAGACTTAGTCGAATTGCAAAAGGCAACAGAGAAATGGGACATGTTGGAAATAGTTTATGAGAAGGATAAATCCGAGACAAAGGAGGAAAAAGAGCACATAAAAGGATTGGAACAGAAAGTGGAAGGAACTTACGAGAAGATTCCATAGGCTGCACAGAGAGATGAAATCACAGCAGTAGAAAAGATTGATCATATTGCGTAGGCAATCGATCAATATCAGAAGGAAATCGAGAATATTCAGGAGCAAATTACACCAAGCACACCACCAGGAGTGAAGGAGCAAAGGAAGCAGGAAGAAACAATGCAGCTGCAAGAGATAGAGAAGTAGGTCAGCACAACCGCTGATTTGTTTGATAAATAAACACAACTTTGGACTAGATTAGAGGAGGATCAACAGGTCCAAAAGTGAGACAAGGAAGAAGAAAGGATTAACACAATGATCCAAGAACTCAAGCAGAGGTAGAAGATAATTCCAATTACAGAACGCGTCAAAGGGGTGCAGGATATGAAGAGATTGTAGGCAGAGCTAACTACTGTACAAACCCAGAAACAAGAGTGACCGGGTCAAATGGAACCATTCCAAGAATGGGTAGCAGAAGTCCTGGCACAAGTAGAGGAAGACAAGGCACATATAGCATAAACCCATGCAGAGTGCATGGAATTGATCAGTGATGAAATTGCAGTCCAAATAGTGGACACACTCAAGGAGAAGACTACGCAGGCACAAACACATGCAACAGAGCTCAAGGAAAAGTTCCAAGCTATCACCATGGTGATCGAGGGAGAACACAAAGGTTAGGTGGCTTGAGATGAGCCACATGTTAGTGTTGGGGGCTTGTTGGAGGTAGGCCAAAGGCCAAAGTGGAAAAGAAAGGCGTTGCTGGGAAATAAAGCATGCACAAGGAAAGCGATAATTGGAAGGAAACACAACATGCGCGCATGTAAGGAAAGAAACAATTGGAAGGAAGAACAACACACACACATGGGAGGAAGACCTAACGACAGTAGGGTTAGGGTTTTGGGTAATGCATTGTAATGGTTGAAGAGCTAGAAACACACACACACACACACACACACACACACACACACACACATATACTTAGGTATCATAGAGGGTTCGAGGTTTTTTGTGAGTATTGTTCAGATCAGGTTACAGAGATAAGTCGATATTGTAGCGAACCAATATGTAATATTTTGTTGTATGATCTATTTTTTATAATCTGTTGAGCTGAGGAAGAGAAAAGAGGTTAGATCCCAGGCTGGGGAGCTTGGTGTGATCTAGTCTGCCTCATATAGATCTTGCCCGACAAGGAAGAGTTGTAAACGCATGGCATGTAGTGACAGAACAACTATAATAAAAGAGTTGAGAGCCAAATGTTTGTGGACGTAGCCTAGGAGGGGGTGAACCACGGTAACATCTGTGTTGTGTGATGAATGCATGCATATATTTATCATCTTTTCAGTAGTTATTGTAAGTTTTAAACCTGCGAAGTAAAGCAATGCATATATATTCTTAAGCAATACAGAAATTAATCAATGGCTCATACACAGAATACACAAAGATCTTTACCGGAAACCCTCA
>JZKD02S1340680.1:137849-166151 GCA_000966675.3 Picea glauca | reverse complement strand
AAGCAATGCATATATATTCTTAAGTAATACATAAATTAATCAATGGCTCATACACAGAATACACAGAGATCTTTACCGGAAACCCTCAACCGGGAAAACCTTTCTTTTTCATTATCCCGATTTTCACCATTCGCCATACAATATATACAATGTTTTTTAGGTATTCCGTAGATACCAAAACCCTAATCCCTTAATCCAGGATTAATTTACAAATCAGCTAAAAATAGCAAAATTCGCTAAAAATAGTAGTCGTCGTATCTGACGCACCCACACACACACACATGCAAATAATATAACACATACCCAACAATTATAACTATGCTTAATGAATGAGTTGTTATATTTCTTGCTTATTCGAAAATGACAATATACTAAAGTTACAATTATAATAATGGTTCAATATTCATTCGTCATATCTCACACTCAATCCTAGGCTATAAACACATGATTCTTACAACCACCCATTAAAGGTATCTCGGGTGAGACTGCGCAGCACATTCTATGTGTTTTGTTTCCTTCTGGTTTACCAAGAGGGCCGATAATTTTAGAGGCTTTGTTGGAAACCTAAATAGACATGAACCCTAGTTTGATAAACTCAGATAGTATAGAGGAATAGTAACCAAGAATTACCTTCCCCCTACCATCATAGGCTTGAAGAAAAGGCCATTGATATCCTTGGTTCTGCTTTGCACACTTGTTTAGAGTATGAAGAACAAATTGAAATAACAAGTCTTCCTAAGGGAGACTCAATTAAACAGACTGACATGTTCACCCTCTTACAACTTGTACAAGACATGAATAATTGAATGAAAATGTATGAGAGGAAATGAAATGTCCCCTCTCTTACCCTTAGAGCTTCATCTTCTTCTACACTCCCTTTAGAAATCCAAATGAAAATAATTTTCAGCCTAAATATATCATGTCTCATAGTTGGTGTAATTTTTGCGAGGAACACCATGAGGAAAGTACATGTGAGGTAAATAAGAGTGCTAGAGATAAAATATTTGGTAAAAGACATGAAAATACTATTTCCATTCTAGACTTTGCAGAGCCAGAGGATGTCATGATCATAAATACTAGGAATAATTCCTATGCTCCAAAAAGAAAATATGATCCTCCCCACACTTCTTATAGCCCAAGCTCATCTTCACCAACTGCTTCTGTTCATGTTCCTAAGGCTCCCGACAATCAAGGAATTACCTCTTCTCTTCCCTCTTCCAAATATAACATTCTTAATCAGTTGGCCAACATTAAAGTAGATGCTACCCTCATGGACATGGTTGTCATCCCCGAACAACAAAAGAATCCAAAAAACTTTATGGAAGGAAAATCTTCCATTGTATCCAACCTCCCTGAAGAGGTAGATGAAGAGGATTCATTTGTAAATAAAGTAGGTGTACATAAATTTATGCACCCTGTAAAATATCCCATGTTTTATATTTCTGTAAATATTATGGATAAGATTTCCCATTGTTGCCTCATTGATGGCGTTTCAGGCCCAAGTGTAATGTCAAAAATTATTATGGAAGAGCTAGGATTGTCTTGTACAAATTAAAACACCAGAAGCATGATTTGTTATAATAGTTTACAACAAATGACCATAGGTGAAATCAAGGACATGATCTTGGTTTTGTGCGTGCATCCTAAAATAAGGACAACCCTTAATATTCAGGTAATAGATATGCAAGTGAGTAATTACTCGTTCATCTTAGGAAGAGATTGGCAAGCTTTGACAAGTGGATACCTCTCACTCGACGAGACACACTTATTCATTCCTCATAATGGTAAAAAATCATAGTCCTAAGAGAGGTGATAATTTCACCTTACATAGAAAGCATCTCACAACCTAATGTGAATTATATCGAGGATGACCTAGGAGTGCATTCCATCTTTGCAGATGAGGACAACACTACCTTGGAACAAATCAACTTAGAGGATGGGATGTGGCATATACACTTTGATGGTTCATGCTCCAATGAAGGAAATGAAGTTGGTATTATCTTGTACTCTCCTGTGGGTAAGTTTCATAAATTTTCCTATAGGTTAGAATTTGCTTGCACAAACAATGTCACTGAATTTGAAGCGTTACTGCTAGGCATTGAAAATGCCTATAATCTGGGTTGTGGTCACCTTACAGTTTTTGGGGATTCCAAACTTGTTGTAAACCTTGTACGTAAGATATACTCTCCTAGCAAAAAGTTAATGAAAAGTTATACCCAAACTATTTGGGCACTTATATCGAACTTACAACAACATCACTCATGTTAAAAGAGAATTGAACTTAATGGATGACAGGTTAGCTATTTTTGCAGCCTCTCCTACTCGACGAATTCTGCCACAAAGACCTGATTGTACCTTTCAATATTTGTATTTTCCGCACATCCCTGACAACATAGAGTCATGGCAAGTCTTTCCTAGTGATTAGAACATCTATTCTTTCATTCAAAATGAACCTTATAAGCCTAAGGAAATTATATCGATGGAAGATAACAAAATTCCTAAAGGCTTGACTCCTCTAGAAAGTTCATTTTCATCAAGTGATCTAGGAAACAAAGGAAAAAAAAAAAGAAGAGGAGTCAAAGGGGAAAGTGGGTGAAACCATTTCCTTGAACATTGGAACACCCGAGTCCCCAAAGAATGTTAAAATAGGTGCCCGGTGTTCTGAAGAAGAAAAATTGAAGTTCACTAAGCTGCTTGGTGAATTTCAAGATGTTTTTTCTTGGTCTTATGAGGATCTTCGTGGTTTTTATCCTACTATTATACAACATTCCATCCCTATCAAGGAAGGAATAAAACCAGTTAGGAAAAAACATAGACCCATTAACCCTGCATTGGAAGCAACTATTCAGAAAGAGTTGGAAAAACTCTTGAATGCTAGGATAATTTTCCCTGTTAAGTATTCTAAGTGGGTTTCTAATTTGGTTCTTGTTCGAAAGTCAACATGTCAGATCATATTATGCATTGATTTTCACGCATTGAATCGAGCCAATGTTAAAGATCATTTTCCCCTCCCTAATATAGAAATGATTTTTCAACAAGTTGCAGGGTCACAGATGATGTCCTTACTTGACGGTTTTTTTGGTTATAATCATATAAAGGTAAAAAGGGAAGATAGATTTAAAACCACTTTTATTACTTGTTGGGGAAATTTTTCTTATGAATGTATTCCTTTTGGATTATCTAATGTAGGTTCTACTTTTCAAAGAGCTATGCAAGTATATTTTGATGATTTGATTGGAAAAATTATTCAGATTTATCTTGATGAATTAACTGTGTATTCTAAAAACCGATCAAATCATTTCATTCATCTTAGAAATATTCTCATGCGATGGAGGGAATTTGACATTTCTCTTAATCCTTATAAGTATATTTTTGGCATTACCAAGGGAAATATCCTTGGATACATTGTCTCAGATTCAATAATAAGCATTGATCCTGAAAGGATTACTGTTATCCTAAATATTTTTTCTCCTACTTCTAAGAAGGAGGCTCAAGCTTTCATGGGTGTTATTAACTTCGTCCGTAGGTTTGTTCCTAATTTTGCTGTGATGGTCAAGCCAATTCACAATCTCCTTAAGCAAGATCATTCTTTTTCTTGGACAAATGATGTTGAAAATGCTTTCGTAGGGATCAAGAAAGCAATAAGTTCCACACCGGTTTTGGCGAAGCCAGATTTTGAGAAAGAATTTATGATATATACTAATGCTAGAGAGGAAGCAGTTTCTACTATCCTCATGCAATGTGATGACCAAGGTAACGAAAAACCAGTGGCTTACATGAGTCAAAGATTGTCTGATTATGAGTTTAAATATTGTTTTATTGAAAAGCATGCTTTCTCTCTTGTTAAAGATGCTGAAAAGTTTTGCCACTTAATCTTAGGTAAGCACACATTGGTAAAAGTCCCTTTACCCCCTGTCAAGTTTTTTCTCTCACAGACTTATCTTTTAGGGAATATTGCACATTGGATTTCCAAGATCCAGGAGAATGATTTAACTATCGTGACTTCTAACACCATCAAGGGACGTGACTTAGCCCTTCACTTATCTCAACATGCTGAAACTAGTGAAGTAATTGATGAGCTTGATAGCTCTCTATCAACAATGTTCTACATTGATAATCAAATCCTTCCTGTGTCTGAAAATCCTTGGTATAAAAATTTGGTTTACTATTTGCAAAATTAAATATGTCCAGATAACTTAGACACTCATCAAAGAAGAAGGATCTACCTCGAATCTGCTAGAGACGTCATTATAGAATATTTGCCGATGGTATGCTGCTTCACTGTGTAAACAATGAGGAAGCACAAAAAATGTTGTAAGAAACTCACAGGTTCTTCAAATTATGTTATTCATGTAGGGGGTCATTTTTCTGCTAAAACCACTGCTTTTAAGATTACCAGAAAATAATACTACTGGCCTTCAATCTTTCATGATTCTTATGTTTTTTCAAGATCTTGTGACAAGTGCTAGAAATTTGTTGGAAAAGAATGCCTTTTAGCCATGCCTTTACAACCTGTCCTCCTAGACTTTCCTTTTTCAAAATGGTGTTTGGACTTTATTGGTCCTATTAATCCTCCATATTTAGTAGGACAAGTCTTTATCTTGAGAACCACAGACAATTTTACAAAATGGACTGAATTTGTCCCGCTTAAACATTCGTAAGATGAGCAGGTGATTTCTTTCCTTGAAAATAACATTTTTTTCCATATTTGGTCTTCCTTTGGAAGTTATTACAGACGATGGTCCCAATTTTATTTCTACTAAGATGACCCAATTTTTAGTTAAGTTGGGGGTTAAACATTTTACCTCATCAGGTTATTATCCCCAAGGAAAAGGGCAGGTCGAGTCTACTAATAAGAATTTGGTAAGAATTATCAAAAGGCTTATTGAAGATAATCCTCGTCAATGGCACACTCTCCTCACTTACACCCTTTGGGCAGATCAAACTACCACCAAGGTGAACACTGGTTGCACTCCTTTCCAACTTGTTTATGGTCAAGAAGCCATTATTCCTACTAAGATGGAACTTTCCTCCTTAAGGTTAATGCTACAGGTCGAAGAATTAAACTCTTTTGATGTTTCTCAAAGAATGAATGCACTTTTGGCTTTAGAGGAGCAAATGATGTTTGCCTTGGATAATATAAAGAGAAGACATCATACTGTTAAAAAATATTTCAACAAGAGTGTCAAAGCTGTCAAATTTAAAGTCAATTAGAAGGTATTGTTGTGGGATTCAACTCATGCTGATAGAGAAAGGCATTCAAAGTTTCAAAAATTGTGGTTGGGTCCTTTAAATAAAACTTTTGTCTTGGGTGCAAATTCTTACATTCTAAACGACTTAAAAGAGCGATTGTTTTCCTACAACACTAACGGGTATCACTTAAAACATTACTTGGAACCAACTTGAAGGGTTTAATGTTGTTTGGGATGTTTCTATATTATAGTAGTTTTAATTTCTTCTTTTACAATAGTATTTTTCATTTCTGCTTTTACATTTCTAGTTTTCCATTTCTACTATTTCATTTTTTGTCATTTCATTTCTTGCTTTTTTTTTTTAATTTTGTTGTTTCATTTCTGGTATGAAATTTCTTGCTTTTTTTTTCTTTTCTTTTGAGTTCATTTCCTGTCAAAATAAAACGTTGGATCAGTTTTGCCATAACGATGCTTCTGCAAAGTATTGTTAATCAATAAAAATCAAGATTACACAACTTTCATGATGTTCCCCTTGAAAGAATCATTGAAATTGTTATATGCTTCCACTGTTGTTTTATGAGATAGTTGGTTTTATCCCTCTTCTGCTTTCCTTTCCTTCATCCATTTCAAGATTCAAAAGAGAAAGTTCATAAAAAATTTCTCCTTGAAGTCAAGAACAATTTTTAGTTGAATGATTATGCTTACAGGGATAAACCCCCTCATACTTAACACTTTCCATGAGTTATTCCTGAACTCCCGGTCATTTTTCCATTAAATCCGCTCACTTCCCCCTGTTGCATAATCATTTTAATTTATATCTTCTTGATCTGATGTTACTTGTTCTGTGAAACTAGCCATTCTGATTTCTTAATCTGTTGGAAACAGATTTCCCTGTGGAGTCGTCAATTTCTTGACGATTAAAATCGTAACGATGAATTACGCATGCAAAGTATTGATAAAAGCGCTATTATTTAACTATGCTAATAATATAATACTAGTAGGTGGGACCCCCTTGTAGACTAGAGGCACAAGGATAGACATATTACACATGTTTTGTTGTTGTTGTGATGTTGCCTACATAATCCTACATTTTTTACGATGCAGTCTTAATTTCATATCGACATGATAATAAGTGGATAATGCATTATTGTGGAACACTTTTGGTAATCACTTGTGACATTGAATAGGTTCTATGGGTATGAGGATGATGTTGTTACAAATGATATGTTATAACTTGTTACTAATTCTTATGTTGATTACTTAGCCACATATATGCAAGAGATAATTTATTGGTAGCATGGTCAAAACAAAGAAAAACTATGAAAAGGTTCTAAAGCATGGCTAAAGGAAAGGAACTATGTAAAGGGATTACATGCAAGTTTCAAATGAAGAGTTAAGGGATGATAGTGTTAGTCCTAACTATTATGCTATTTGTTTGGTTAATTGACTATGAAAATTTCATTAAATTTGAAGAGCGACACATATAGAATTGTTAATATGATTATGGCATGGAGTTATGGAAAGGGTTAACGTGTAAACTATATTGGGTGGTGCACTATGAAATGGATATTGTCTCAGATCTCATGATGGTTTGGCATTGAATATGCATTGGTTATATGGCTTGATTATTGGTGAATGTAATGCTTATTGGGTTGTTTCGTACTTCAAATTGAATGGGGCCAGATGATGGAAGCGACGTGCATTTGCTACATGCCATTCCATACTTTCCCTATCGCCCATCACCCTAGCATTGCTCCATTGTTGCAATTTCACTTTGTTGGTTATAAAGCTCCGCATTTTTAGGCTCTTGGAAGAGGGAAGGCTCGAGCAACTCACCATTTAATCCTTTTTCCCACAGGTATGATTCCTTTCGCTCCATCCATGATGTATTCTCTATTGGTATGAACCAAATGATGGATCAATGATGCTTATATTCTGTGTGTTCTTGAGATTTTCGACTGTGTGTAGATGTGTGTTATGGATCTCTATGATGACTGTAAATTGTTGGAAATTATAATTAGAGAAATGGGTATTATTAAGTTGTGCGTGGGTGGTTGCTTGATCAATATGGATTTTATGATGAGTCTCTATAGAATAATAGTAACAATGGCATGATATGGCTCTGGGTTTATGATTGAGGGTTTTCGTTCTGTGTATCATTGTCAGTTAACTCATTTCCTCTCAGTCATTGTGGAAACCCTCACCTAGTCGTAGAGAAATTTCCAACAGTTGTTGTATTATTTTCTTCAAACCCCGAGTGGTGGTTGATGGCCGCTCTTACTGCATTTTCACTGGAAGCGTCCCAAAGATATGGTATTTATTAGTCACCCTGTTAACACCAGAAGTAACTCCTGGATTGCATCAGGAGTAAGCCTGATACCCATCAGTTTATATGTCACAGGTTCATTTAAATGGTGGTGGTCAGTGGACAAAAATCAACACTAGAATGATGTTACAACACAAAACTAGACCAGAAATGCACAGGGAAGTGAGGGCCATATTAACTTCAGTTAGTGAGGTGAATTTTAAGGCGAGTAGAGGGAAGACTTGGTGGGAAAATGAGAACAAGACTGCTATGGGCATCTGGCCTTCCAACAACTTGAAGAAGATAAACTTAGGCTCGATGATGCTTTCGAGCCCAGGTTTCAGACACTGAAATGTGTTTTCAAAGGACACAGTTCCAACAACGCGATGATCAAACCTTCATCACCATGCAGTTGCAACAGTTCGACTGGATCCTCCAATTCTGAGCTATTCAATGCGAGAAGGAAAAAGGCAACACAAGAAACTGAGTACAACTAGTGAAAACATTGTAGTGATCAAACCTACATCATCCTACAACATCATAACCCTCGACTGGATCCTCCAATTCTGAGTGTCTTAACACAATGTTTATAGAGAGATGGAAAGAAGCTGACTTCTATTAACTGAAAGTATCAAATCAATTACATAACCAGGCACAACTCTGGTGTTAAAACATATTACAAAAATGGGAGCTCTACTCAACCAAAGACCACTACAAAATATGAAAATTGAGTATAAATACTTAGATAAATTTGCCACCTTGGCAACAAGAGGTTAGCTGAGCCATTAAATTCCAAACTAGCGTGTGCAGGCTCTTCTGATCAGACGAGGACATCAAATTGGCATGGCTCTCAAGAAATATCTCGATAGGGTGACCCTGGGAAGACTGCCTTCCAGAACCTCCATGCCTTACATTTAAGGAGTGAGGCAAGGTTTCAACCACCTCCTCCCACTTTAATTTACTTCTGGCAGGGATCAGGATCAAGTCCGAGTTGAATTGGCACCTGGAGAACATGACGACCCCTCTTGCAGCTAAACCTGGTGCTTTGGCCCAGCTCTTTCTATCACCCCAAGTGACCACGATTCGTGACCCTGTGCCTTTCTTCAAAAGTGATTTCGACATTTCATGTTTCGTCTATTCCAACTGCAATGGAAGAGTGACCTCGACCTTCAAAATCCCGGTAGTCGAAACCACGACGGTTATAAATCACACACCACATGTCCCTTGGATGGATGGTTCAGATTACCTTAGTGCTTTCACTTGGACTCTCTCGAAGGGCCCTCATCTCCCCTCTTTAGGCCCCACCTTTCCACATAACCCTGGGCTATGGCCATGAGCCCAATACCAAGGAGCTTTCGTATTTTGCACATCGGGGATTGGAGGGAGTCGACCAATGACCCTTTGTATATTGAAGTACTGGTAGTCGAAATGCGATGGGGCTCAATATATGATAGCTCCTCCCTTTAGCTCTTCCATATGTCCTCTGGCTATGTCCCGTGGCTAAAAGTTTTGCATTTCAAGGTTTCCCAATGTAGTGGATTAGAGACCCCTTGTCTTTTGAAGTCTTGGTATCCGAAACGACGACCAAACCTAATCAAGCGCCATGTGTCCTGATTGGATTGGATGACTTAGATTATATCATGGAATATGGGCGCTTTGTCTCTATCCTTTGTTCTACATTAAACCCCCGGGAAACTTTCATGGTCTTGAAAACCCAATGACCATTGATCTGCTCTATAGATGGATCCTCGTCGTTGAAAACTTAAAGCTTCCCGCCTGCTTGTATTTTGAGTCCGAAATGAGATTTTTCTATGCTGCGCTTGGTGCTCATCGCTACAACATTGGAATAAAACTCATTTGATGGGTATTTAAACCCCATTTTCTTCACATTTTACACCAGGGGCCCGAAACTGGAGAGAAACACCCCCCTTACAAGAATTAGTGATAACATTAGGCTCCATGGGGGATAGAGTCATCCCTATGATTCTCTAAGAACTCCTTTTGTAGTTCCAGTGCCTTGCTATTGGGCTATGTAGTCATTTATTAAGCCAAAAACATACAAAAAAACAATATTTAGAAAAATAGAGGAGCCATCTAGGCTCAAACAAAACATTTATTTAGGAAATTACAATTTACCAGGCCATTAAAAACTTCTTTGCCCTCCAAATCTTGCAACATGTAAGTGTTGTTTGAAAATACTTCAGAGATTTTGAAGGGCCCAATCAAGAGGGCTTCAAACTTGCTGTGTTTTCCTCTATCCTGCCTAGGTGCATCCCACTTAAGCACCAAATCTCCCAGCTCAAATTCCTCCTTTCTAATTTTCCTGTCAAAGGCTTGCTTAATCTTCTGCTGATGACTGTGATCTTTGTCCATTACCTACTCCCTAGTCTGTTGGACTTCCACCATTTGATGAATTCTTCTGACCATATGGTCTGGCTCTCCTTCATAATCTTGAAAGAATTTAGCTACAGGTAGAGCCAGTTGAGTGGGAAATACAAATTATGTCCCATAAACAATATGGAAATGGGAGGTGCCTAAGGAACTCTTTGGTGTCACTCGATCAACCCACAGAGAGAATTTTAGCTTTGAATCCTAGGCCTTCTTGTTTTCTTCTAGCAATCTTTTGATAAGCTTGATTAGAATTTTTTTAGAAGACTTTGCCAGTCCATTGCCTTGGGGATAGTATGGAGTGGAGTGAATTAATGAAATCCCAAACTTCTCACATAACTTAATCAATGGATTAGATTTGAAGGATGCAACATTTTCAGTGACGATTCTGCTTGGGCAACCAAGCCTTGCTATGATGTCTTCAAGAAATCCAATGATCACTTTGTGTGAAGCACTCCGGGTGGGGATAGATTATGTCCATTTGGTGAAGTAATCGGTTGCAGTTAAGATCCACCTGTGTTGTCCACTGGAGGTAGGATGAATCTCTCCAATGAAATCCAATGTCCATTGCTTAAAGGGTCCTGAAGCTACTATAAGATTTAAAGGCAGAGATTTGAGCTGCTGCTTCCCTGAGAATTTTTGACATTTGATGCAGGCTCTGACTTCTCTGCAGACACCAATGAATAAGGTGGGCCAGTAGTACCCATCCCTGAGAATTTTGTAGGCTATGGTATTCCATAAATGATGGCCTCCACACAAGCTGTCATGAAAATCAAGCATAACTCTTTGGGCCTCCTGTGGGTCCAAACACCTTAAAATCACCCCCAATGGGTATTTCCAATATAATATTTGATTGACAAGGAAATACCTAATCGCTTTGAGCTTCAAGGCTCTTGCTTTATTCCTTTGCAAGCCATCAGGAGGTCATAGTTCCTGTAGAAAATATATGACATCCTTATACCAAGGACATCCTGTTAATGGGGGGTCTTCCTGAGCATTAGTATCATACAATTCAGCTTGCTGATCTTCTGAGCATTCTCCAATAAAATTTACCCCCAAAGATTTGCAATTTTCTTATTCCAACAACTTGGCCAAACCCTAACCTTTGATTAATTTGGTGGGATTTATTTCCAGGTCAAATTCAAGGATCTTGGCAATCCACAGGCTCCTCCTTTCATCTATGTCTGGCTGAATAAGAATCTCCTTCACAACAGTTGAAGGGACATATGCAATGATTTTTGACTACAAGACATAGACTCTGAAAGCTTTGAGAGATTTCACCAGGGCATAGGCTTGCTTCTCCATGATGTCATACTTGATTTATGCATCTCTCAATGCCCGTCTGAAAAATTAAATGGGCTGCTCCAACCCTTCAATATTTTTCCGCAATAAAACAACTGCCATAGTATCAAATGAAGCAAATGAGAAAATAAGAAAATCCTTTGAATAATCAGGACTGATTAGCACAGGTGCCTTAGCCAATGCCCTTTTAATTTGGTTGAACGATTTTATGGGCTCAACAGTCCATTTTACTCCATTCCCTTTCCTAAGCATGGTTGTGATATGCTTTACCATCTCAACAAAGTTGGAAACAAACCTCCTCAGAAAATTATTTTTTTGTAGGAAAGAATGGACTTGTTTCCTAGATCTTGGGAGTGACAAGGTTTGGATCGCTTCAACTCTGCTAGGATTGATCACGACTCCTTCAAAAGATAATGTGTGGCCCAACAATTTTCCCTCCTTCATGGCAAATAGAGACTTCTTGGGATTTAAGGAGAGACCAAACCTTCTGCATTTCAAGAAAACTTTCCTCAGATGATAGAAGTGCTCTTTATCAGACTTGGAGAATATTGTGATGTCATCCAGATAGATCACCACAAACTGATCTTTCTCCCAAATGAAAGCTATGTCCATATCTCGCTGAAATGTTGCCCCTGCTTTCATCAATCCAAAGGGCATCTTGGCATACATGAACGTACCCCAAGGAGTGGTGAAGGCTATCTTTTCTCTGTCTTCATGCAGGACAAAAATCTGATTGTAACCAGAGAATCCATCAATCATGGAAATCCTGGATGCTCGTGTTGCCCTCTGCAATATGTGTTCCATATTTGGTAGAGGATAATTGTCCTTCTTTGAGCTCCTATTCAGATTTCTGAAATCAACACAAAGTCTGATTTCCCCACTCTTTTTCCTCACTGGGACCAGGTTGGCCACCCATTCAGAATATCTCAAAGGGACAATAATTTGGGCATCCAACAACTTCTTTACCTCCCTTTCCATGACATGCAGCAACATAGGATTAATCTTTCTTAGCTTCTGTCTGAATGGCTTGGCCTCCTCCTTCAGTGGGATCTTATGTTCAATGACAGTTGTGTCATATGTTTTGAGGTCTTCATAGGTCCAAGCAAAAACATCGACAAATTCTTTTAATAACTCAACATACTCGACTCTTTGCTCTTTTTTCAAGCTACTTGACAATTTGACAAATTTTGGCTCCTCTTCTGTGCCGATGTTGCACTCAGGCGTATCAACATAATTCTTTGAGATATCACCCCTCACTGCCACATATTTGCTATCAAACAACTTCTCCAAAGGAAACAACCCCTTTGGAATATGATTGTTGGGTAATTGAACAATGTGATGATCAACAATCTTTCTTAGAAGGGTATCAACATGAGGATCTGTTTCACAGCCAGGGTCTTGATCAATGTGTAAGGCTGAAAACTCCTCAACAGTCTCCAGGAATATTTTTATTTCAAGATCGTCCTCAAAAACCTTTCAATGATTGATATTGTCAGGTATATAGGGTCTGTATTTCACTTCTATGTCATACCTGAGCTCGGGTGGTAGAGGAACTTTAAAACTGCTTGCTGAGATAGCCAGAGAATCAACAATAGTATTTTCTTCCATTGGAATGAATGATATATTGAAAGCTAGGAAAAAACTGTCAATGAGGTCCCATACTTCATTTCTGTAATGCCTCAGCTGAGGATGCTTGGCTTGATAGATGTTTCTGACCTGTTGGATGATCAACTCAGCATCCCCAAACATTGATATTTCCTTTATTCCCATATCCTTTGCAGCTCTCAATCCCAAGGTAAGAGCTTCATACTCTGCAAAATTCTTGGTAGCTTCAAACTCTAATTTGTATGACAGAGATATGGTTTCCTGATTAGGGGAAACAAAAACTATTCCAACACCTGCGCCATCTTTAGAAGAAGCTCCATCAAAGAAAATTTTCTACACAGAAGTAGTTGAAGAAGAATCCTCATGAGGGATTATTGGAATCTTCCTGAGTTGAAGAGGAGGCTCAGGGGTGTTGGTGAGCTGCAACAAGTTGGATCCCAAATCAGTGTCAAGAGAAATTATTGGATGATTGGTGGGATCTGTTTCATCACTTACAATGTAAGCCAACTGAGCCTCTATGTACACTCTTCTATGCTCCCCTCCAAAGACTGGAATGGTAGCATAGGTTAGGTCCATCTGCAAGGTTCCCCCAAGTATTTTTATCCAATATCTTGACAAAAACATGCCAAACTTCGGAGGAACATCAGCTACCAAAATGTCCATGACCACACTCTTCATGGGCAGTTGAAACAAGGTGACGACCATATCTTTGATAACTCCTAGATACTGTACCCTCCTTGAATCGAAGGAGTACAAATAATTATAGACCCTTGTAACTTCCATCCCGAGCTCTTCCATGACAGTTTTGGGCATGAGGCTATGAGATGCCCCAGAATCCATCAGACAATTATGTAGCACCTTATCATGAATGTTCAGGGACGTGTAGAAGGGAGGGGAAGAATCATCTCTGTCTTCTACCATGGGAACTAGGATGACTACTGGATTTTCATCTTGGAGGTTCACTGAATCTGTGGATAGCTGAGGAGAATTGAATTGCAATATTTTGGAGAGGGATATTTTGAGGTCTTCATGTTTAACTAGCTCTGAGAGGGGTACAAGAATTCTGATCTTTTGAATTTCATCCTCAAAGTTGAAGGAGGAAGGACCCCTTTGAATTTCCCTTACCTCTGGGATAGGGTCTGTTGTTCCAGAGTCAGTACTTAACACTTAGAAGTACAGTGTCTAGGCATCCGAAAGTGAGTAAGGGGTAGAGAAGGAAGAAATGTCAACCTTCAGCAAGGGAAGCTAGGGATGATTTCTAGGTTGTTGTCTAGCTTCCAACTGTTCCTGGATGTTTATGTCCCTTTCAATTGCTGCCCACGAACGTTGAAGTTCTACCCGGGTACTGGCTATTTTAATAATAGTATCAAAAAGGTTCAAGGCAATATGTGTTTGATATGATAGTCCAGGTTCGATATTAGGCCGTCTTGTCACAGGGACAGTCATAGAGGAACAAAATGATAAGAAAATCTCAAAAAAATTTTAGATGCTGTCAATTTCGGTCGTATAAAGGAGATTTTATGGCTCCAGTAGTGGAAATAGGGTGCAAACCAAAAGCCCTTTCCTGTAACTGAGTTATATTTTAATAAATGTGTATAAGGTGTAAGAAAACATTAAGCTGTCTATCATGTAAGGCTCCTATCAAGCGAGAATATCACTTGTAAACAGAGGAAGAAAAAGATAAAGAAATAACATGATGAAGCATAAAAAATATATAGAAATCTAAAATGTTCACTGGTCTTATACCTACTGATAGCCGGTACAGAGGAAAAACGGTAAACAATATAGAAAACTAAAATTAATTCACTATAGTAGAGGTTGTACTAAATTATAGCGAAACATTCATCATATACATATATGAAATGAAATTGAATATGAAATACCAGGAAACAAACTCATAACACAGTCGTGACGGAATCAAGAATCTTCGGATTTGCTTTGTATTAACTCTTGAGGGAGAAAATATCTATTACAATCGACCCAAAAAGGTCTAGCCTTTGTTCCTTCCTTCTATTGTATATTTATACAAATTTACATATGATGGAATCTCAATTGTTCCAAGATTTTCAGTTACAACAAGAAAGAGATCAATTGTTTCATTTCTTTATCTCTGTCTTTATTTGGTACCAGAAGCCTGCCCCTTTGCATGCTCGGTACAAGTGACACATTTTTCCACCAGCCGAGATATCAACCTAGAAGGCTCCGCTTGACAGTTGGCCTAAAAAATATAACAATCTTTGACTAATTGTGGTAACCTTTCTTCCATCTGTCGGTCTAGGGTGTCGATAGTGCACAATCACACACTTGGTTTAATAATCCATTTATCTATTTGAAATATGTCTGCTAGAGTTACTAGTGAGAATTCGGCTGAATCTCTTTCTTCTTTCTCATTTATATCAAGTGAGAGTTTCTCCATATTCATTTGGATCAGTGTCTCAGCATTGCTCTCGCTATCAATGCCTAATAGATTTTCATCTATAGAACCAAAATCCTCTTCACAGGATTTGCTTACCTTCTTGGCTTGCAATTTTCCTTTTGATATGTTGCATTCCCATTCTTTCAATAAAATATTACCTCGGGTCTGTTCCGAAATGGAAAACTCAGAACTATTTGTCGATTCCCTGTTTTTTGTAGCTATTACAACCTATTGAAATGCGACCCGAGCTGCTCCAGCTTCTCTCTCTCTGACAGATAAGTTTTCCAATACTTGATCAATAAGCAGGCAGCTGTCCCAAATTGTCTCTACCTTGGCAAGTAAACTTCGCTGGGCTACAGAAAATCTGCTTCGAATCTCCATAGCCTGGGATTGGAATATTTCGATATTTATAACTTGGCTTTCGGCGAGATCTAATCTAACCTGTAGCTTCCCTATCAAGTCTCTTTGTTGGCCTACCTGTATTTGACTGGTCTGAGCTACCAGCTCTGCTTGTTCGAGCTTAGCTTTGAGCAACTCGAATTCCTTTTTATCGGCCATTCTTACTTGTTCTATTCCTTTGTTCGCCTGGTCCTTGGCAACTTCCTCTGCTATGGCTAGTTTAGCTTCTAAGGTTTTAATGAGGTGATTTTTTCGCTTCAACTGATTTTTCAAAACCCCGACAAACAAATGGTTTGCCATAGCAAACGCCCTTAATGTTTCGACTATTTATGTCGCAAATTCTTCTTTATTCATATCTTTCCCATCGGTCAACACCTTAAATGTTTTGGCCATTGAGCTTGCTTCTTGATAGAATTCTCTTTTTACCACAGCTTTTCTCTTTTTATCAAAGAAGAACTGATTTGGAGGGAGCTCTTCCATCCTTATAGGTCTCAATTCTTCATTGAAAATCCACACTGCGTCTATGTTCCCTTTAGTTGACTATAAGGGAGTAATGGAGGCGATGGGATCTCCGATTTGCTTAGATGATTGGTCTGGAGTGGCCATTGGAGTCAACTTTTTCGGCAGATCGGGAGTTTTCATTTCTAGTTTCAGGCTCCCAGTTTGCTCTTCCCTATCCTAGTGGTCTTCTTGTCTGGGTGCTAAATCTTTGGAGCCTTCGGCTTCTTTTTGCTGCACCTCTGCCGTTATCGGATTCTCACCCCGTAATACTGGGGGAAGACAACTCTGCCAATGTTCTTGGAATTTTAAAACATCAGCCCTCTCTTCAAGCGCCATGGCTTGTATCCGAGCCAATACCTCGGGATAAGATCTCGTGCCTCAGAAAGCGTCATCCGAGGGAGAATTTTTCGTGCTTGAACCTTTTAAGCCTACAACTGGCTAAGTGATTAATTACGATCCTATGTGGATCGTGCTTCTTGAATTCGACCTGAACCAATTTTAGGTCTTCCAGGGTTGTTTCCTCAGCTTTAGCATGCTCGAAATCTAACAAAGAATAGGAATTTAAATGAATAGGAAAAGGTGGCCATACCTTCTTAGAATATCCCTTAAGTTCCTTACTTACGCCACCGATTACGGTTTTCCTGGCAATCTCATGACAAGACAGCCTATCGGGTATCAATAATGGTAAGGCATGCGGAGGAACAGAAGCGCCGAAAACCCCGAGATATGAAAATTCTACTTCCACGTACCAGTCGCCTATACTACTCAGATTTACCACAATATTGTCCTAGATCCTGGGTGGCGGGTGGCCAAAGATAGCAACATGCAGTGGTACCATTACCCAGTGAAAGATTTCATACACAAAATCTGAAGCTTTGTTTTCCCACATCTTTGAATGGTAGACGTGGATGGGCTCAGCCTCCGATGGAGTCCAGCTCCAACTCATTAAGGGAAAAGGCATCATAAAACACATGGCGTCCATGATATACATGGACATAAAGAATGAAGCAATCTTTTCGCTCTCCTTCTGCGCTCGATACTCTGTAACTCGACTAGTCAAACTATCAGACAGTAGTTTAGCCCAGTCGAAGGAAAAACCTTCGACGACTATATGAATTAGAGGCACCCACTGAAGGAAAAAATGTGTGGTGTCCTCTCTCCCATATAATCTGCAAGTCATCATAGCTACATATTTGAACTATGGTTCCAGAGAAGATATTGAATATACACCATTATTGTCCGCCCTGAACTTCGCAAGGTGTGAAACCCAATCTTTGATTAAACTGGAGATACTCTTGTCATATTGCACACATTCCTTCTGTTTAAAATTCTCCAGGAATTCGTCATTGTATGCAAAGTCTGACATAGTTGGAAACTTGTACATAGCCTGCAATTGTTCAGGTCTGAAAGTTCCAATGGTGACCCTCTGCTCATTGACGATGGTTTTGGTTGGTATATCTACATGGTCTAATGCCCACCAGACCATATCATAGTAAGGGAGAAGACGTCGCCTAGCCGCTACTTTATGCATTTGAGCCTGGACGATGATCTTATATTTGGTGATCAGGCCGTCTTTTTCATTTTCACTGGAATCATCCGAACCATCTATCAATTCGGACTGTAGAACCTCAGAAACATATGACTAGGTCCTGACAAAGTCGGCACTTCGAGGTGAAGTATCAGAAACGTTGTCTGAACCTTGTCCTGAAACCTCAACAGTGGATTTAGATGCTTTTCGTGGGGCCATGGCGGGGGATTCTACTTTAGCTCTCCTGCGATAAAAATATGTATACATACAAAAATTAGTTCGCTCGAAAAAAAATTTCTCTTCGTAGAATAGCAATGAAATTTGTGACAACAAATAAGAGATCCATGCCTTCAACCATTTAAAACTAGGTCGTCCTTAGAAACAAAATGGTCAAATCGTTCTTAAATATAAATTTAGCAATTAAAACCAGATCCTTACTTGTCGATTCGCCTCATTTCCAATTAATGTCATAAATTTTGATAGTTTGTAATGCAAGTTGGCACAAGGAAAGTTTAAAATTGCCTCGTAGACTATGCATATTAATTTTCATATTAATACACTAGAAATGCTGGCTTAGCTTAATTAATCAGGCCTTTTTAAATGTTAATTAATCTTTCGACATTCACCTCATCGAGAGTTTTCACTTTAACCCTTTAAACTTCTAAAACCCAAGATTATGATAATTATCTTTGGTTAATAAAAAACGTAACCCAGATTAAGTGTTTAATTAATTACGTTTTTATTTATATCACGACTTCGTGATTTGGGGCTTCGAAGGTATAGCTTCCAGGAGGCTTGTATGCCAAGTTGCGAAATCGTGAGATCACGATGACATGATCTAATTAAATTGGAAGATAAAACCGGATTAAGTGATTAATTAATTGCGTTTTTATTTATATTGCGACTTCGCGACTTGGGGCTTCGAAGGTATAGCTTTTGAGGGAAAACATGTCGAGTTGCAAATTCCCGACAGAGCTTAACCGCAGCTAAAATTTTTACCTTTAACATTAACCCGGGTTACTAAAACAAGAATCTCACGGTTTCGGCTATCAGGGTTATGACGATAAGACTTTTGGAGCTAGCAAATGCCGAGACACGAAATCCCGATGATGCTTAACTGTGGTTTAGGGTATCTTTACTCTAGGTACTGATCTGGGTAAACCTTTTAAAATTGTTTCACCGTTTCTCCCCTCGGGACTTGTAAACTATGTTATCTATAACTTCCGACATGCGACATCCCGAGGTAAAATAAAAAAGAGACTAGTTTAAACGATTAAAAAAAAAAAATCTTGCCTTAAGAGTATGATAACTGTCGTTGCTTGCGTGATGAGAGTTCTGAGATTTTGGGGAAAATAAAAGAAAATACCAAAACCAGCTTTCGATTTAAAGCATTAAGATATAAAATTTTAAAAAGGCTAAAACAAACAAAGGCGGCTCCAACATAGGCTCCAGCTCGTGATCTCGTTTTCCTGCAAGACGAGAAGAATAGTAGACCACGTGCCTATATTGGGTAAATGGAGTCAATGTCTTTAATCCAACGAAAATGTTCCTTAGAACAGGATATTGAAGGGGAAAGGGACTTCATTTTTTACTTTCGAAAATCTTTTCAAAACTCAGATACTTTTTAAACTTAGTTGTAGTCCCATTCATGAATTTCTCCTTCTCGTTATTGAATTCAAGTCTGCATTAAGACAATCAAAACAGTTCTAGGAGACCCAACAAATCTTGTGGGTATGGGCTTGCATCAAGAGAAAGAAATTATATGTTTTTAATCAGGAAGCCCTGTCTAAACTTGGGATGTAGATTGGGTTTTGAAAAAATTGGTTACCAAAGCAGAGTGATATTCATGTATAACAACCTTACAGATATCTCAGATATTGCTTCACTGCCAGTAAGCCTTTTCAGTACCCCGGTGAAGTTATCTGGCCCTCTTTACTGAATTTCCTTTCACCACTTCGGAATATATTTATGCATTTAAATGCTGAGACGAGGGCAATCATTTATGAATTTCTTTCATTGTTGTTCGGACTAGATGGGGGCAATCATTTCTAAATTTCCTTTCACCACCTGTCTTATCATTTTTTTTTTTAGAGCACGAAGTGGGGGCAATCAGTTTGTATGAGGGATGATATTTGTGTAATATTTTGCATGATAGGTCTGCCAACTTACTTTGATTACTCAGTACCAACCTTCCCTTAACTTTCACAACACCTTCGTTCACAGGGAGAAAGGGAAAAATTATTTTTTTGGAGTTTTCTATTTGAGCAAGCCTCAATCCTCCGAATCTGTTAAAAAACCTAGAAAAGTCAGGATCACTTAAGCGTCACTTTGTTTAGTAAGGGACCGAGGATTTGTGGAGACCAACTTACTTTTCACAATCTGCTTTGAAGCTTTTGAGGTTAAAATGTAATCTATTCTCCCTACGTATGTGAAACCGGAAATATGCCGGCTTTTCAAAAGGTAAACCCGAAAATAGAAAAGGGTGACAGATAGAGATCTACGAACTGAAAAACAGGGATCAAAAATCAAAACAGGCTCTTGAAAATCTTTTTTGGGGGTGCTTTACTTTGGGTGACTTATTCATTTCGTCTTATTCTTTTGTAAACGCTTAATCATGGTAATGTTCCTTTATTTATTATTTCAGACAATATTTCTATATTCTTATGGGGTTTTCTTGGTTTCCTTTGAGATTCCTTCAAAACAAGTCTTTTAGGAATTCTCACCTTTACATTACTGTTTCATTTTCTTTCTAAAATATCAAAAATATTTTTTATCACCTGTTTAAGACAATTTTTTTCCGATACACGACTTTCTGTTTACTTCTCCTGCTCGTTTTGTTTGCAGCTGGAATCCTGTAAAAAGTGAATATGAAGGTCATTAAGGCTTTTTGAAAGGTGTCAAAAATTTACAAAAGGAAAAGAAAATCAAAATAGCAATGCGTAATGAAATATATATATATATATATATATATATATATAGATATATGTATGTATGTAAAAAATTCTATATATAAATATACACATTTTTTTTTTTTTTGAATCGAGTGCTTATGTCATATAATGCTTCAGATAACGCCCGTTGACAGGGGCGTTGAGGATTTCACTGTCTAGATTTTCTAGTAGGAAATGATTTTTTCCTTTGAGAGATGAGACTCTGAATGGCCCATACCAGGGGTGATCGAATTTACCATGTTTTGTTGTTTCTTACCTCCTTGCATCCCACCTGTTGACGACAGAAGTCACTCATGGATTGCTAGCAGGAGCAGAGCCCGACACCCATCATTTTTATGTCACGATGGTTTATAGATGGGATGACCGAATGGGAGCCAACTCAAAACAATATCATTCCAACTCTAAAACTAGGCCAGGCATGCATAGGTGAGTGAGGTCTTATATAAACTTCAGACAGTGAGCTGTAGTAAAGGGTGAACAGGCGGAAGACTTATATAAGAGAAAAGAAGAGGTCTGTTATTAACATCGAGTTTCTAACAGGCTATGGAAGAAGATGTCCAAACACAATATCATCTTACATTCAAATGCAAAAGCCAGAGAATGCAATAATGAAACAATAAATATTTTATCATAACATAACTGCAATAATCCGCACGAATCAGTCAATCATGAACTCTCTTAGCATGAGACGAAAATTAGATGGAGTAAGAAAGACTGTCTGTCATAAAACAAGAGATCTCATATACAGATGCATAACCAGAAAACTAGAATATCTGTTAAAACTTTACAGTAGGGAGATCTGCTCTACCATTGATAATTCCAAAAATGGTGAAAACGCCTACATATACTCCAAAACAACAACAACATCAAAAAGAAGATGCTGCATTAAAAACATTGTGTCTGCATGTCTTCTGACAATCTGCACATGCAGACTCTGGCCGATCGTGCACCCAAGACTTGGTGTCCCCTCGACTGAATTTGGTCGGGTAACTTTCGTCAGACACCGCCTTAACTGCGCATGGCTCCTGCATGGGAGATAACAGCAACATTAAAGGCCAACATGGCGCACGCAGACTTTTTTCTGGTCATATGAGGACTGACCATGAACTTTTGGAGAAAATCAGTGTACAGGACTGTATCAGGCAGACTGTCTGCCAGAACCTCCATATCTTGCACTCAATGCATGAAAAGAGGTTTCAACCACTCTTCCTTACCTTCATTTACTTCAAGTGAAAACCAGGCTTGAGGTCAGATCAAATGACACCCGGAGAACGCGATGAACCTTTCAGCGAATGGACCTGACGCCTTTGGCCCCCTTTGCGCAGCTCTATTATTTCCCAGGTGACCACGGGCTGATCCTTACTTCTTGAAATCGCGATGGGAGAAACGACAAGGAGCCTAATCGCGCGCCAAGTGTCTCCTATGGATGGATGGCCGAGACTGCCCCTTGATACTGCGGGTCCGACTTTGGGCACCATCGACGCTTCGGGGTTTAGGGTTTTGGAATATAAAATGACATAAAACATTCACCCCATGAACTCGCGACTGCCGAAAAACGGACGCGACTGGATCTCGCACCACGTGTCCCTCAGATGGACGGCTATTACTCTTCCCTGCATACAATATGGGCGCCATCCATTGTGTTATCTTCGATGCACCTTTCTATCCACGATTTCCTGCCACCCATTGATATGCTCATATGGATGGATCCAGATCGTTGACACTATAATTTTTCCCGCTCACTTGATTTTAAGTCCGAAAAGGACTTCTTCTGTTCACTGCGCTTGGGCGCTCCTCATGCAACTTGCAGACCTGAATACTCTCGTGCCCAGGACAAGAAATGTCACTAACATTAGGCTCCATGGGGGATAGAGTCATCCCTGTGATGCTCTAAGAACTCATTCCTCAACTTTAGTGCCTTGCTATTGGGCTATGGAGTCATGCTCAAAACATCGCGCTGCTGAAAATATAGGCCGAAAAATAAAAGAAACAAAATAAAAATACATGCTCAAAGGAGCTTATTTATATACAATCCTAAACTAATAAAACACTTTACATGGGGCTAGGTGAAAGAAGACTTCCACCATAGCCAATCAAGCAACTTCCTGAAGGGAAGCTCTTTCTTTCTGTCGATGATCACCAGCAGATGGTGTAACCATGACAGCAGAACGACTACACTCTTCAACTTCTTCTCACAGGGTGAAGTTGATATGAAATAGGGTGGCTCCAAGGCATAAAGGACATGCCACTCCATGTATTCGCCGATAGGGTCATAGAATTAGTGGCGAATCTTAGAAAATTGGTGACAGGCAGCTTCCTCTGCTACAGAGTTGCTCACATGTGGTTGAATATATTTGATAAGCACGGGTGAGTGGACAACTGACGTAGGCTCACTGATCTCAGGCTGTAGTTGCTCGCTGACTGGATCTGGAATGAAATATGTGCTCAACTATTCCTCTGGTTCCTTTTCCTCTTCTTCTTGGCTCTCCCCCAGGTCGGATTCGTATTCATCATAAACAACCTCCCTGGGTAAATTCTGCTCTTCCTCGTACTGCTCAGCATCTCCTCAAAGACTGATATGGATGATTTCCTCGTGATGATTTTCCTTAGTGAGCAGAGGACAAGGTTCTGCGACCTGCTCTTGGAAATCCAACATATCGAGCTCATACTCTAATTCGTAACTGTCATAGGTGGTCTGGATGCTCTGATAAGCAAAAGGTGATGTGGGGTTCTGCTGCTCCTCTTCCAGATAATCATCAAAGTCGAAGGGGAAAAGAGCTTCTCCAACTTGCAGAAATGGAACTATTCCCCGCTCCTCCATTTCGACCCCAAATGTAAACACATCATGGGAAATATTGTGAAGGAAAAGAGAACAATCCTCTTCCACAACTACCTCTTCATCATTTTGATCTGAGACAGCAAGATCATCGGGGGAAGATGCTGACGCATCCCATAAATCTTCAATAATCTCTTCAAAAGAGCTGCTCAAATCATCTGCCTTGAAGACTGGAAAATTCTCTCTGTTTCCTTCAGATTCCAACCTTGCATGTTGGGCAGTGAGAGATTTCTCCTGTTCTATCAGTTCACTCAGAGCATATTCTTCCCCCAGTCTTCTATCCTTACATCTCCCATCATCACAGCCTTCATCAGACATAATCATATCTGGGAGGATTTCTTCTTCTTGGCTCTCCCATGGGTCAGATTCATAATGACCATAAACAGTACCCGTGGGAAAGATTTTTTCATAATCACCCTCAGTAGAGCTTCTAAGGTCCTCTTCTTCAAAGGATGGGAAATCCTCAACACATTGTTTAGCTTCCCACCTGTCAAGTCTGGCAGTGATAGATTTTATCAGTTCCATAACTTCACCTGAAGCATCTTCTTCCTCCTCGGTATCTTCATAGTCATCCATTGTAGAGAAACCAAAATCCTCTTTACATCGCTCAACTTCCCACCTGTCAAGTTTGGCAGTGATAGATTTTACCATCTCCATAACTTCGCTCGAAACAGACGAATGGGGAGGAGAAATGACTGCATTTTGATCCAGGTCATTAGGATCATCCTCATAGCCTACATAAGAGACGGCTCTATCTTGTATACATTTGTTGTAGTATCCCTCACAACAGCTATGAAAAATCAACTCAGAGGGATAAAGCTCCTGACAATAGGTAGTGAAGGCTGCATGGAATTCACTGAGTGAAGAAATGCTAGCAGGGGGTAAAGAATGATACCATTTATGCGCATCCCCTGCTAACGAGAACATGAACATCTTCAGTAATACATCCTCATGATGTATCTCCCACTGACGCATGAGTTCATGAAACTCGCTGAGGTGCTGAGCAGGGTTGTCCCCTTCACATTTTCCAAACCTGGGCAAATAATCGCCCCATTCATTTGGAGAGGGGACAACATTAGGAAAATTGGGAATAGCAGAAAAATCAAAAGGAGCAAACCTGCGAGCCAAGATCTTCTCCATCCGAACCAGTGGAGTCGCCAATCGATCCTCGAATCATGGAGTCGTCAGGTGAAAGATGCACAACTTCGAATGTGTCTGGTCCTTGTTCACTATCAAAGGCCAGATCCTAACGTTGTTGTTACCCTAGGAAGCTTCTCAGGCTGAGAAAGCAGCTGCTAAAACCTTATCGAGAGAGCTCCTTAGGGTCAGCTTTCAGGTGTGCTAACAGTAGCCACAACTGAAACAATGATGTGGAAACCCTGGAGTCGCCACAGTGGAGTCGCCATGTGCACAGTAGCAATCTTTAAGGGCTCTGATGTCTGATGCACCTTTAGAATAAGAGGCTCAATGTCATTCTTCCCAAGGAAAATCTTCAATTTTGTCCCCAGCAACGGCGCCAGAAATGTTGGCGACGGAAGTCACTCCTAGATTGCTATTAGGAGCAGAGCCCGACGCCCATCAGTTTTATGTCACGATGGTTTATAGATGGGATGACCGAATGGGAGCCAACTCAAAACAATATCATTCCAACTCTAAAACTAGGCCAGGCATGCATAGGTGAGTGAGGTTTTATATAAACTTTAGACAGTGAGCTGTAGTAAAGGGTGAACAGGCGGAAGACTTATATAAGAGAAAAGAAGAGGTATGTTATTAACATCGATTTTCTAACAGGCTGTGGAAAAAGACGTCCAAACGCAATATCATCTTACATTCAAACGCAAAAGCCAGAGAATGCAATAATGCAACAATAAATCTTTTATCATAACATAACTGCAATAATCCGCGTGAATCAGTCAATCATGAACTCTCTTAGCATGAGATGAAAATTAGATGGAGTAATAAAGACTGTCTATCATAAAATAAGAGATCTCATATACATATGCATAACCAGAAAACTAGAATATCTGTTAAAACTTTACAGTAGGGAGCTCTGCTCTACCATCAATAATTCAAAAAATGGCAAAAACGCTTACATATACTCCAAAACAACAACAACAGCAAAAACAAGACGCTACATTAAAAACATTGCGTCTTCATGTCTTTTGACGGTCTGTGGATGTAGACTCTGGCCGATCATGCACCCAAGACTTGGTGTCCCCTCGGCTGAATTTGGTCGGGTAACTTTCATCAGACGCCGCCTTAACTGTGCATGGCTCTTGCACGAGAGATAGCAGCAACATTAAAGGCCAGCATGGTGCGTGCAGACTTTTTTTTGTTCAGATGAGGACCGGCCATGACCTTTTGGAGAAAATCAGTGTACAGGACCATATTGGGCAGACTGTCTACCGGAACCTTCATATATTGCACTTAATGCATGAAGAGAGGTTTCAACCACTCTTCCTTACCTTCATTTACTTCAAGCGAAAACCAGGCTTAAGGTCGGATCAAATGACACCCGAAGAACGCGATGAACCTTTCGGCGAATGGACCCGATGCCTTTGTCCCCCTTTGCACAACTCTTTTATTTCCTAGGTGACCACGAGCTGATCCTTACTTCTTGAAATCGTGATGGGCGAAACGACGAGGAGCCTAATCGCGCGCCAGGTGTCTCCTATGGATGGACGGCTGAGACTGCCCCTTGATACTTCGGGCCCGACTTTGGGCGCCATTGACGCTTCGGGGTTCGATATTTCGGAATATACAATGACATAAAACCTTCACCCCCTGAACTCGTGACTGCTGAAAAACGGACGCTACTGGATCTCGCGCCACGCATCCCTCGGATGGACAACTGTTACTCTTCCCTGCATACAATATGGGTGTCATCCATTGCGTTATCTTCGATGCACCTTTCTATTCACGATTTCCCGCCACCCGTTAATATGCTCATATGGATGGATCCAGATCGTTGACACTATAATTTTGCCCGCTCGCTTGATTTTAAGTCTGAAAAGGACTTCTTTTGTTCGCTGCGCTTGGGCGTTCCTCGTGCAACTTGTAGACCCGAGTACTCTTGTGCCTAGGACAAGAAATGTCGCTAACACCACCTTAATACTAAATCACCTGGGAGGAAATCTCTGTCCTTTGCTCTACGGTCGAATAATGCCTTCATGTCATCTTGGTACTTCTGCAACATTTCATCTACTTCGACCCTGTGATGTTGAACCTTGATTAGCTGGTTTATCCTCCTGGTGACATGATTAGGTTCTTATTTCTGATCTTGCCATAATTTCATCACGGGGAGCGCTAAATTTATAGGTAACACCGCATCTGTCCCATATACCATCTGAAAAGGGGAAATGCTGATAGAATTTTTAGTGCCTATGCGATTCGCCCACAAGGCGTACTTTAAATGCACATGCCAAGACTTTTTGTTTTCATCCAACATTTTCTTAATTATGTTGATCAGGCTCTTGTTAGACGACTTGACCAATCAATTTCCTTGGGGGTAATACACTGTGGAATGGCCAAGAATGATATTATACTTCTGGCAGAAGCTGATCATAGCCATAGATTTGAAAGCTTGGGAATTATCTGTGACTATCTTTTGGGGGCAGCCAAATCTTGACAAAATATTGTCTTCTAAGAAATATATTACCACCGAGTCAGTTGCCCTTTTGGTTGGAATAGCTTCCACCCATTTAGTAAAGTAGTCTGTGGCAGTTAATATCCATTTGTGTTGGGCGCTAGAATGTGGATTAATCTCGCCTATAAAATCTAGCCCCCATTATTGAAAAGGGGCTTCAGTTTTGACTGGACCTAAAGGTAGCGCCGGGAGTTTCTGTTTGCCTGCAAATAGTTGACAAGGGTTACAGGCTCGAACCTTGGTGTTAACGTCTAAGAAAAGTTTTGGCCAGTAATAACCAGCCCTTATAATTTTGTAAGTTGTGGTCCTCCAAGCATGATTTCCTCCACATACTCCTTCGTGAAATTCACTTATAACCCCTTTTGTTTCCGATTCGACTAAGCATATTAACAAGAAAACGAGTGGGTCTTTACAATATAGTTGATTTTCGACAATACAATACTTAACCGCATGAAGCTTTAAAGTCCTGGCTTTTGATGGCGATATTTCACTCAATCATTTTAGAGTCAGCAGGTAGGATACTATGTTTTTGTACCATTATGATGATATGAACTTCTCTTCGATCTTAATTGTATTTGTTCGCTCATCAAGCTCATTTATGTTCATGTCTTCCTCACATTCCTCCAGGCAGTTTATATCCAGAGCTCTGAGATTTGATTCAGCCAAAAGTTTGTCCAGGCCTTGGCCCTTTATCAGTTTAGTAGGTTTGATTTCCAGGAAAAATTCTTGAATCTTGGAAAGCCATCGTCCTCTTTTCCCATCGTTGTCTGGTTGTACCAAAATATATTTCACAGAACTGGTAGGCATGTACATAATTATCTTGGAGTGTAATACATATGTTCTAAATTCCTTCAGTGCTTTTACCATGGCGTACGCTTGTTTTTCTATTATATAATATTTAAGTTCTACGTCTCTGAGGCTCTTGCTGAAAAAGGCGATCGACTATTCGAAACCCTCTTCATTTTTTGGAGGAGCACTGCGGCAATCGTGTGTTCGGAGGCAAACGAGAAAATAAAAAAATATTTTAGATAATCAGGGCTTGCCAACACAGGTGCCTTAGCTATGACTTTCTTAATGTGTGCGAACAACGCTTTGGCGTCCGTTGTCCACTTTACTTCGCTGTTCTTTTTCAACATATCTGTGATCAATTTTACAATTTCAGCGAAATTTGGGATAAATCTTCGTAAAAAATTTGTTTTTCCTAAGAAAGATTGAATTTCTTTTACATTTCTA
>JZKD02S1340680.1:86474-97091 GCA_000966675.3 Picea glauca | reverse complement strand
TATACCAATGAAACCACAATGATCCATCTTCATCATGTATCAATGACAACTCATTGATCCATCTTCATCATATCAATGACAACTCATTGATCCATCTTCATCTATGCATTATCATTAAGGAAAATACATATTATATTACATAAATTATCAATCAATCACTTGACATCAATCAATCAAACCATTGGCATCAATGCCAACATGATCCAACAAAGCATACTAAGGTTTTCTCTTGAGTTTTATTGAGATAGCTCAGTTTTCATTCATTCTTCAATTCATTAAAGGCCTAATTCTCTTTTATGACAGCAGGGTCCTATTGTAGACAACAAGATTCAAAGTTGAATTACATCATTCAGACACTTGTTTTCAGAGGTGTTGATCTATATTTGATAGTCTATGAAGACTTATCTTTTTATGAATTAAATTTCATGATTGATAAAGGATATTGTGCAGAGTCGAGTGGGCATCAATCTCTGGCAAGATGATCTAGATTTTAAAGTTCAGTTTTTACTTCTTGTCAGAGTCCTTTTGTATGGTTTTCATCGGGGATATCTAATTTTGACTTTGGTCCAAACTCCCTCTAGTATTTTTGTAAAGAGAACGACTCTTTTGATTTCTTGGAATGAAATAAGCGATTTCTTTTCTGTCTCATCTGTGTTGATATGTGACTTGGTATTTTTTCTTTTGTCTCCATATTTACCTTTTGCGTCTGTATTATTCAGAAAATGGTATAAAATTGTTATATTTTTTTGTAACAATCTTTTATTAAAAAATCATCCTAACCCCTTGTAATTAATACTTGTGGATTGGGAAATACTTTTTGAGGATATAAACATAGGGTAACATTCTCGACTATATTGCATTAGCCAAGCAAGATTCGAAAATGCTTGAGTAAGATAATTGCATATCTTTCCCTCAACATGAAGGAGTAGTCGCAACAACTACACAATGTGCAAAAGGAACAATTCTAAGTTGGGCGTCGTATATTCTCAACCTTTTCTTAGAAGACTACAAAGATGTGTAGGATGCTGAAACAGAGTTCCACTATTCGTAGATATTGATTCTAATATCCTTGATGCATGGGAAAAACCAAATATTTTAATGTTTTTTGAAAGAAAAGGAAGGTGTGGGGCAATGATATATGAAACCATGCAACACAATGCAGATGCCAAGCATAGAAAATCCAACTCAAGAATTTTTGGCATGTACATTCAAGAGATGTCAGAGAAGATTGCATATACATGGATAATTTCATTTGAAGTGGTGAAGGAGCATGAGGGGATAGAAAAATTTAAGGAATCCATACATAACACATGGATACAAGCCAGAAAACATGGCTCAGGATGAACTATTGCATAATAATAGAAGAAGTCTAGTGAGTACTCGCAGAATGGCCAGAGCAATGGACGGTTCCAGTAGCAGGAAAGAAAGGATCAAAGGGTATATAGAAGGCATAAGATGGCACATCAAAGAAGTCTAGTAGCCCAACAACAAATATTAGGAAAGAAACAAAGTGCAACAAACACATAGTTACTGGTACAACAACAAAGAAACTAAAGAAGAAGGAAATAGTACCAAGAGCCTCAGTTCTAGGAACTGACAGCATAGAAGGCACAAACAAAGAAGCACAAAAGAAAAAGGAAATCCCAACGTGGGAGAAAAATACTAGAAATATACTAGAGGCAACAAATCCTGCGCAGACAGAAAATAGGAAATCAACTATTCATATGGGAGAATAGAGAAAGAAGATGAAGGCACAGAAAAATCCCATTGAGCTCACAATCATAGAAGATGATGTAAAGTTAGTAGCTGATAAGGTGCAAGACTGAGGAGAAGAAGCACTTTATGTCATAGAATCTCAAAGAGAAGAGATCCTGAATAATATTATGGAAGTTAGAGAAGTTATGGAGAGATTACAACTCAACGTCACACAACAGAGAAGTACAATGCAATAGGTACCAACACAGGAAGAAAGGGAGACAGTCCAAACAAAAATAAGGGGAAGAAGGGTGTTTAAAATAATTCAAAGCATGTTACAAGTAGATGAGGAAACCAGACAACGACCTTTGAAGGAGGTGGAACAATGGGAATTGACATTATCCAAGATCGCAACAAAGGCACTATATAAGTTACATATGAGCATGGGACAAGAAGTGAAATCAAGGGAAAGGACTAATGCAATAAATTCGAAGAAAACCAAGGAAGAAAAGGAGCTGCTAGATACCATCCTCAAAGAAGTGCAGATTGAACATGAGGAGGATAAATTACACGTGGATAAATTGGATCAAACACTTGAAGAAGTATTCCAAACAATTTTGGATAGCGCACTAGCAAGAGAACTCAACGTAGAAGAAAAACTTAAGATGATAACACAGATGATGGACGGATATAAACATGTGATAGTTGAATTGGTTGGGAATATTAAACCAACCATACCTCCATAAGTTAGATCATAGAGGGAGCAACAGGAAACAAAACAAACAGATAGGATTGCACTGGAAGTCAAATACATAACAAATCTTTACGAAAGGACTGCATAGATATGGACGAACCTGGAAGAATATGAAGGATCCAACAATTGGTTTAAAGGGAAGAAAAGTTGAATTCCGCATTCCAAGATCTAAAGCAAAGGCATAATACAATGTTGATATCAGATAAATTGAGGGCCGCGTAGGAGATGAAAAAAGTTGCAAGGAGAGGTAAGGGCCACATAAGAGGAAAAGAAATCACAACAGGATCAGTTGGAGCCACTACATGAGCAAGTTGAAAAGGTGATAGTAGAGCTGGAATTAGAGAAAAGTATACTGGAACAGGTGTACTCAGAGAGTAGATAAGTGTTTAAGGGGAAAATTACAATGCAGGTAGTGGAGACCTCGACAGAGAAGAGCGTGCAAGCAAAGAACCGAGTGGATGAACTAACAAAGAAGTTCAGAGAACTAGATAAATTTGTGTAGGAGGCACACACGACCTGAGTGGCTCAGGACAAGCCACAGGTTAGTGTTGGGGGCTTGTTGGAGCAGGAAATTTTAGGGTTCAACATAGAAAATAAAGTAACAAGATGGACCAAAGGAAGTAGTGCACACCGGAAAATCAGGAGAGATCAACATGCAAGAAGGAAAAGGAAGCATCGTGTCAGGAAAGAAGGAAGATCAACGAAGAGTGAAAGCAAGGAAGGGTTGGATCGAAGACCAACTACACGGAAGGCAGTTAAAAAGTGGGCAAGTGGATTCCACTTAGAATTAGAGTTTTTGAGTCATAATGTAAGGGTTTTTACCCATTTTGTAATATAAATAGAGGATGTATGAAGTATCTAGAGGTATCAATTATTATTGTGAAGAACCTACTTTTGGAGCGTATTTTTTAGTCTGAGTCTGAGTCTAAGTCTTTGTGTTGTTGCTAGATGTGAGGCTTAGATGGATTCAGTTTTGGAGTGTAATTGAGGGTTAGGTTGTCAGTGGTGGAGCTTGGTGTGACGCTGGTCAGCCTCACCAATCACAAACTCATGTTGTAATGTGCACAATGTTATTTTGATGAAGAATGAATAAAGCAGAAGATCTTTGTGGACGTAGCCCAGGGGGTGAACCACGATAAAGTGGTGTCTTTATGTGTATTTTATTGCTTTTATATACTTAGGATGAATGAACGGTTAGATGAATGCATCTATTAGGGTTTATTTACAGTGTGCACTAGAATAATCATGCATAATGAATGTTA
Organism: Picea glauca; assembly: GCA_000966675.3. Classification (NCBI taxonomy): domain Eukaryota; kingdom Viridiplantae; phylum Streptophyta; class Pinopsida; order Pinales; family Pinaceae; genus Picea; species Picea glauca. The sequence goes on along the minus strand of JZKD02S1340680.1, from coordinate 93,380 downwards.
TTTCATGGATAAAATAATAGATATGATGAATTTTATGGCATAATGCATGTTAAAGTAGAAGAATAAGTAAAAGGAACATCCCTAATTCCTTCCATGACTGCATACATATGTGAACTGCAACCACCCATAAGCCATCTCAAGTGACACTTCGTTTTTCACTCTGTGCACGATGTAGCCTTTTGGTTTATCAGAAGGGCCAATGGTGAAGAGGGTTTTGTTGGAGAACTAAGGTAGAACTCGGGTCAACCCATATATCCAACCGAGTTGCAGTGAGTTGTAGAACTTATAGCATCATCTGACTATTTCTGAAACTTTGATTCAATGAGCTAACGATCACGATGAGATCTATGATTATTGTTCTCACACCTTCTTGGAGACAATTATCATAAAAGATCATATATAAGAAGTAAAATGAACATCCCTAATCCCTTCCAAGACTGCATACATCTGCAAATTGCAGTCACCCATAAGCCATCTCGGGTGACATTGTGTTGTGAACTTTGTGCGTGGTGTAGCCTTATGGTTTATCAGAAGGGCCAATGGTGAATAGGGTTTTGTTGGAGAACTAAGGTAGAACCCAGGTCAACCCATATATCCAACCAAGTTGCAGTGAGTTTTATTACTTGAAGCATGATCCGAATATTTATGAAACTTTGATCCAGTGAGCTAACGATAATGATGAGCTATCTGATGATTTTTCTCACACCTTGGAGAAAGTTCTCATAAAAGATCTTATATTCCTTGAGAGACGATGTTTTGGCCTTGATTTTGTCTACTTGAGAATGCATGACAATGATCTATAACTTCTATAACAAGATTATTCAAGAACTAAGTAATGAAGGATTTGTGAAGCATCCTCCTTGCCGAGATTTTGATATCAGATCCTTGACACCAGCTATATTCTATTGAAGCACTAGATTTGATCCTTTATTCTTGTATTTAGAACATTTTAACTTATTTTTGAGGTTCCATTGAAACTTTCTTCCAATGATATCTTCATGGAGTGAACAAGTCCTTCCCTTTTGTTCAATTTCTTCTTCTGTAAATAGATGTCAGTAACATGATTCAATGCAACCTTTTGTTAGGATATTGATATGAATACATGAACCTTAATCAAGTTAATCAATTTCTTGGTGACCATGATGATCCTCTTTCCATCAATCCCAACATCATAACACCATGTCCAACATTGACCATATTGTCCCTCTTTGACATCAATGCCAAGACCATAACATCAGGTCCAACATAGTATTGGTTAAAGAGCTGGCATTGTCTTCACAACCCCATCCAAGGAGGTTGCTTATTTCTAATATGGGCTTTAGTATGATTGTACAAACAACATTGTCGAGTACGAAGCTTATCTCATAGGACTAAACCTAGCCCTATATAGGAACATAAGGAACCTAAAGGTCATAGGAGATTTGGATCTGATCATTTCCCAAGTAAACCTAAAGTTTTCTACAAAAAAATGAGAGATTGAGGAGATATATAGATTTGGTATGAGATATCATGAAATTTTTTGATGAATTTTCAATTGAGGTAGTCCCTAGAGAAGAAAATGGTGTCGTTGATGCCTTGGCTCTCTCTGCATCCACCCTACAACCTTGTGAAGGGGTCCTTCAAGACTCATGCAAAATGGATGTGGTCTTTATACCATCAATTCCCTATAACATAGAGCATTAACAGTTCTTTGATGATGATGCCCATATACTCAGGTTTCGGCAAGGTAGTAAAGAGTTCTCTAATTCCCAAGTGAATTTCCTAGCAAACTCCACGAACTTGGAAGTCGTAAACCTGCCCAACAACACCCTTCCAAAGGGATGTGTTCCCTTAGAACAAATGTTTGATAGACATGATATGTATAAGGGAAAACCTATTGTAGACCAATCCGATAAATTTTTGGAGTTCAACATAGATTCGAAGATTGAAACAAGGATGGTGAAAACAAGGAAAGGGACCACTAAGGCCAAAAGAGATGGTATACAATACCTAATCCCCAAATATAAGGACATATTCACCTGGACTTACAATGACTTAAAAGCCTATATAATGTTATATTTTCATTAGTTTTGTTAACATTAGATTTACCATGGCATTTTTATCTTATTTTAACATTCAATAACCATATATTGAAATATATAAGCAACAGATAAAAAAGCACAATAAGACACAAAGATTTATCTTGGGAAAACCCCAAACTCAAGGGAAAACCCAACCAACTTTTCTTAGAGAGAATATTCCAATAAAACCATGAACAAGCTCTATTCACAAGAGAAACCCAACAATGAATAAAACCTGACAACAAATACTTATCTCTTCTTCTTTTCAAACCCTAGCAAGGGTAGATGATTGAGTAACCCCATATAACTAGAACAAGATAGGTGCATCACTAGAGAAATATAGCGCACCACCGAACTGCCACAATAGACAACAGGAAACTCAAACTACAATTGTAACTGCAATTGGCACTACAACTGGTAGTAAGCAACTGGGAAGAACCACACAATCTTAGCACAACTCTTCTAGAGGTATCACATAAGAGAAACCACCAAGATACACCAAGAATATCCTTCCCAAGTAGGGCTCACTTTCCAAGAGAGCCAAAACCCAAAAATAGTGAAATTGTCACAATTCCAGCTGCAACTTCCTAGTGTGCACTATAGAGGGAGAACTGTGTGTCTCTACAAATGAAATGATCTAGCCCTGTATTTATACTAATTTGGGAACCTTTCTTGGGCCAAATTCTTATACTAGGTCTTCATATTTACTTTATTATTTTTGTGGGATAACTTCTCTTCCTGGAAATTATATTTCCACTTTAATTATTTCATGTGGGCCGACTTCTCTTCTATGGTATTCTATTTCACTTTATTCTTTTCTCGGGTGTTCTTCAACTTTTCAATGGTCTTCCTTTGACTTTTGGAATATTCTTCTTCTCTGAGAAACATTCCCAGGAGGGAATACCTCCTGCAAATACCAAAACATCAGCATATAAGCGATGTGATTGATAAGTCATCCCTCTTGTGGAAGGAGCCAAACTATTCAGACAAAAGTTGAGAGATATCAACTATTACAACTAACTTTGTCTCACCCCATGAAACTTGATTAGATGGCCTTTCCATTTCCCTATGCAGACTTGAAGTCCCCTTTTGTACTTCCCAGATCCAAAAAATTATATGTTTCCACATATACGTGCCCTACAAGTTAGACAACATGCGTATACACAGGTTGAACCACTATAGTGTGCATACATAAAGTTTGGTGCTCAAAATTAAAAATTGTGTCGGGTTTCCATGTCACATCACAAGATCCATGATCCTTGACCTTTAATATAGTGGAAATGTTCTGATTCAACCCTTCAGTTCCATTTGAAGGCTATAAATTGAGTGATATCCAAGCCATGGAAGAGGGGAGAGAATTCAACTATTGAGATCGAAGATACTCTAGAGAAATTTTTACTTCACATTGAGTCTACATTCCTTTGTCCTTTAAAGTCTGAACACATTGTTCAGCCCCCAAGATCTTCCCTCTTTGATGGAGAAACTCATTGTCTTTCATATATGAGCTTGCCTTTGATGGAGGATTGAAGTTGTGGAGGCTCAGCTGGAAGGGACTTAGTTTCTTGGTCCCGAGACATGCCAACATGAAAGTTTGTCACTTGTATACTTATGTTGATTATTTTAATAGAAATACTCTTTTCTTGTGCAATTGATATCTTGCAAATATTTGAATTATTATTCCATGGGAGTATTTTTCATGTATGTTAATGGACTATGTTATTTTATATGCTAACATTATATATTATCACCATATGCTTGTGTATCTTGGTTGTTAAGGACAAGTTGCAGGTATAAAGCTTTGAGTTGCATGCTCAACGATGGTCTTCATTGAACGTCCGGATGAGGTAGGATATTTATCTTGTCTTGTTAGCATTTTCATTTATATATCATACTTGGGATTAAAATTGATTTTTGTAGTCATTCCGTCTCTTGTGGTTTACCCCATGCCATAGAGTGATTTTCCTCATAACATAATTGGCGACCATATTGGGGATTGAATATTTTGTTTTGGGGTTTGGAGTATTTTTCTCCTTCGATTTCTCTCTGGTAGCCTAAGTTTCCTTGTCACCTGATTGCTTGACAACCTATTTTTACTTTTCATTTGAGTTTCTTGGTCTTATCCTTGCTCTGGCAGTGTTTTAATACATATACCCGAGTGTTCCCTTGACATACATGTACATACGTGAGGTGTCCTTCTATAGGGTGCATACTTACGTGGTTTTTTCTTAAACAATCGCGTACATCAAAATTTTTTTCTTACTGGATGAGTTTGGTGTTTTTTGGGTGGGTTTGGATGGTTGTCGAGTCTTCTTGGGTCTCTGTCCTAACTGTTGAGTGCTTGCAGAGTTATAGGAGACCTTATTATTGTTTAATTTTAGGGTGATTTTTTCTTTCTTATCATCTTTTTCATTGGTTGTCCTTGCATCTTGGTCTAAGTGTTTTCTTCTTGGTATCATGCTTGGATTGTCTCTTTTTTATTGAAGTAGGGTGTTGCACCTCTTTTGTCACCTAAATGAGAAAAATAAGGGTGATTACAAGCCCAGTTAGGTCATCTAGACAAGACAATAGTAGAGGAAAGAGTTAGAATCATAAAGCATAAAAGATAATCAAATAATTAAACTAATAATGATAAAAGGAACTAAACTATAGTGCATAAGGACATTAGAACAAGAAACAAACAAGACTCATGCCACCAATGGAAAGGATTATATTAGTGGAAATAAAACACCAAAGAGAAAGGGAGACTTTAGGTCCCCTCTTCCTCCAAGGGAGGGCTCTTGGACCCCCAAATATTGAGCTCTTCTTACAAGTGAGGAACTAAAATGAAATGGTGAAGAGAATCCAAATCAAATCCAATCTAGAGGTAATATGAATGGCTAACTGAAATTGTGCTAGCATGCTCGTGATGAGGAAAGAGGATCCTCCAAGAGAATATCAACAACATAACAATACAAATGAATTCCTTGAAAATATAGTGCATCCATGGCTTTCGCTTATAGCATAGCTTTGAGGTATTATGCAACCAGTTCTTAGTGTGAATAAGGGGCCCTTCAGGGCACCTTTAGGTCTTTGACCAACCCCCTAGTCAAATTCAACCGAGATTTGGATGTCAAATCAACTTGGAAGATGAACCAGAAGTGGGTGGAAGGTCGACCAATATCATAAATGTGTTGTTTTGAGGTGTGCACGGCTTTTTGAGTCCACAGTCGTGCATCAGGTGCATGTGCACTTTTCCAACATTATTTGATTGTCGCACGTGCACGTACGCCTTGTGTATTTATAGTGCATGCTGATTTTATCGTTGGTTGTATAGTTTTGGACCTTTTGGAGATGCATTTTTGGCCCATGAGTGAACTAATGAGTGTTTTGAAGATGCTCGATCTTTGTAACCATTTGCAGATGAAATTCTGGTGATAATAGATGCCCCCTGATGTGTGAGGTTAGGAGCATATGTATAGCCGAAATACATCAATGTTTCTTCTACTGAGAGTACATGTGTAAGAAATAGCATTGTGGGGAGTGTCAAGAGAGATCCATTGGAAGGAGAGGGGAACCTGTAGGACCCAAGCCTTTCCCAAGGTGTGGAAGAAAAAATAAAAATGTGTACAAATGAGGCAGGCATGCCCCATGATCGTGTCATGTAACTCAAAAAGATGTAATACAGTAACTGAAGCTGTGTTGTGGACATAGATCACTACAATGCCCTCTGGGGCGGTTTGATAATAACAGAGGACAATTCTAATGGTGAACAAAACTCTGAAAAAAGGGTAAGGACACCTGTGAGAAGTGTCGATAATGTGTAGACATTCATATTCTATCAAATTTCATAGGTCTTCGACTAAGATAAAATAAATGAAATATTCACAAAGTAAGACCCACCGTAGCATGAGATAGTGTTGAAGTTGAATGTTATGGGGGCCAACGACAATAGAGAACAATGTTGGTTTTCCCTGTTCCGTCCAAGAATCCTCATTGTAAAGGTAATGAGATTCAAGATATTGTCACCCTTCTGGAAACTGTGTTGATGTCGATAGAAAGGGAGACATGACTCCAAGAATCAAAGATCTTTCTGAAATCCAGTGGATGATATCAGGAACTAATGAGGTATATGGACGTAGTCAATATGCGGTGAGACTCAAGACTACCCTTGGTTGGGGAGATATGCAAAGTGGCAGCAACCGTAAAACTGAATCTAGCACCAGGGGGACGACTAGACGAGGATGAGTTATACCAAAGGCTTTACACAATGGACAAACACAGAGATAAAAATGGTGTATGGGATGTAAGATGCTCGAGGTTTTATGGATAGTGTCGTTGATGTTGGGAAGTAAAAAATGCCCCAACCAAGGGTGACAAGGGTTGCTTTGCTGGAAAAAGAAGGTCGTTGAAGGAGACAATAGAAAGATATGAAAATGTGGAAAAAGGGTTTGTACAATTATCAAAAGAATAAAAAATGAGTTGGGACAACTGTGCAGATACAGAAATGGGTGCCCCAGTGTAAGATGGCTTGGCCTGATGATGGTGCAAGTTGTTTGGAAAACAAGTGGAGGGTTAGGATCCCATAGGTGGGTTTCTGTATTAGGGAAATGCATGGAGGACAATCTGCAGAGGGGGAAACTGATGGTGGATGAAATGGATGGTTAATGATACTGCGGGGGTGCAGTCAGAATATAACCATGATGAAGTGACCTGGGAGTCCATTTGGGGTAGGTTAGAAAAATGAGGATAAGGAGTATATGGTTGGTTCTCGACATTATGTAAGACTATTGGGACTCCCATCCCTAAAGGGTGAAAACAACATGAGTGTCAAAATGCCCAGGGGAGATATGAATGGGACAACTCATGT
>JZKD02S1340680.1:40733-60864 GCA_000966675.3 Picea glauca | reverse complement strand
AACAGACAGTGAATGGAAAATATTTAACAGACAACGAATGATTGTCATTGATGGCAAGTACAGAAGTAATGATATCTTGAGTACAACAGTGATGATCAACATGAAAATAGAAGATAAGTCAAGGAAGACCAAATGATCGAAGGAAACGCAACATTGATAAAATGATCGAAGGCCTGAGAATCATTTCTGATCATTGGATCCCATCCAAAATTCCCGACAGCATGAGGGCCGTCAGATCTGAATAAATACAAGAAGAGTGCACTGAAGAGGAGGATAGATCTTAGGCGTCAGATCTGAATGCAGGGTCCGACCACCGTTGGATCGAGGAAAACCTGCACGATATTTAAAAGTGCAAGGAATAGAGGGCTCACAAATCCCGAAAGCAGGAGGACCGTCCATCTCAGGGGGTTATGTGGACCATTGATACAAGACCATTTCGGGGTTTCGAGGATCGAGTGTTGGAGATGTCAAAGAATATTGACATCAAGAATCTAGAAATCGCGATGTGTGAAATCCCGACTGAATCTAAACCGTCAGATCAATATGTGATCTAGACCATTGACCTGACTCACGTCAGCAGACCACGTTATCTAGGAACACGTGGCACAACCAGGTAATGACAAGTGTCAGACTGATTCAACATTTCAGGAACATGTAAGTCACGAATCAAAGTGGCATGTGGTAGTATTCAACATGTGTCAATCCACGTGTGACGTCAGCAGATGGACACCACTTCGGAGTTTTGAGGATTGCGTGTTGGAAATGTCAAAGAAACAATGCAACATGAATCCCAATTTTGCGACTTAAATCGCAGTCGTTGAATCAAGATCAAATCTGGATTATTGATTCCAGTCCATGTTGAAGTATCGAGGATCGAGTGTTGAAGTTGTCAAAGAACATTCACATCAAGAATCTCGATATCGCGATATGTGAAATCGCGATGTAATCTGAGCCGTCAGATTAAGGTTGAATCTGGACCATTGATTCCAGCCCTTGTCAAAGTTTCGAGGATCGATAATTGGACATGTCAAAGATTATTGACATTAGGAATCTCGATATCGCGATATGTGAAATCGTGATGCAATCTAAGCCGTTAGATTAAGGTTGAATCTGGACCGTTGATTCCAACCCTTTTCGGAGTTTCGGGGATCGAGAGTTGGACATGTCAAAGATTATTGACATCAGGAATCCCGATATCGAGATATGTGAAATCGCGATGTAATCTGAACCGTTAGATCAAGATATGATCTGGATCGTTGATTCGACTTCTTTTCGTAATTTCGTGGATCGGGATTTGTAAGTGACAAGAAAATTGAACGTCAAGAATGCCGAAATGCCAAAACTTGATTTAAAGGCAAGATTAATAAAGTTCATCCAATAGTGCATATAAATTGGAATATGATTGGAAGGTTATTGTTCTCTCTCACGGTTAACCCCTCAGTTACGAATCTGTTAGTGAAACAGACTCATGATTGCAAATCAGTTGGCGTTTCAGTTGGCGTTTGAGTTGCTCAGACAGTTGTCTTTATTTTTCCTAAGGAGTTGGGAAGTTGAACCGTCGTGTAGTTGTGTATAAAAGAAAAGGAGACAGACTGTGTATGGTTGGCAGTTCTGGATGGAAATTGAACGAAACAGTAAGAAAGGGAAAATTAGAGGATGCGTAGCATGAAACTTAGAAAATGTGCATAGTGAGATGAAACGCAGAGCAGAAGCAGAGCATAATGACAGAAAGAGCAGAAGAAGAGCAGAATGAGAGAATGAGTTGATGCAGAGCATACCTAATGAATAGACAGAGGAAGAGAAGAGCAGCAGAACAGTGTGTAGAAGACCAGATTTACAGAACAAAGAAAGATTGGTAAGAAATGATTTATCTGTAAATTTGACTGTTTATTTAGCCATTCATATTCTAGGGAGGTTGGGAGGTGCTTGGGAGGACTTTTGTCCTCAGAGGTTCAAGTGGGATCTCGAACACAGGAAGTTGTAGCTTCCATCTGGTTGCAGCCAGAGAAACCAGGGTGGCAGGGTGGTGTAAGGGAGAACAAGTGTTCTCTGTTATACAGGTTGGAGCATGTGTAACTGGAAGTTGGTGCTTCCATCCAGTTGGTGATGGAACATTCAGGAAGTTGGTGCTTCCATCTAGTTGGTGATGGAATATTCAGGGAGTTGGTGCTTCCTTCTAGTGGGTGCTAGAGAAACTAGAGAGGTGGTGCTCTCAAACAAGTTGCAGCTTGTAAAACAGAGGTAGCAGCCTCACATTGAGTTGATTCTCAATTAGAGATGATGTACAGAACCTAAAAGACTATCTATCATTTCGAAGAAGAAGAGGTTTTATCCCTTTATGGGTTTCCTCATGAAAATCTGTCTCTTTGTATACCTTATGTGTGACTGATGCTTTTTACTTTTACTATTCATATGTTGTATAATGTTGATGATCACTTGAAGAAAGATTAAGAATATTTTAATATTGTTAAAATTGTTTAAGCTCAAAGACAACTGATTCACCCCCCCCCTCTCAGTTGTATTAGTAATTTTAACACTGGGGGGATCTGACCGACTGCACTATTAATCCCACGAGGGCCCTTATAACTAATTTTGATACCTTTGATATTTTGAAGGGAGTCTCAAGCCCCTATTGGGCGAGGCATACCTACTATAGTGAGGGAGGCCCCTTTTCAACTACTATATCCTGTTTGTGTGCATTTGACCTTTTTGTTTATTTTGGTGTGCTCTTTGATTATTAGTTGGCCCTAGGATTTGATTTCATATCCCAAGTCTTGAGTCATCATGGCGCCAGACCAACTTCCTTGCAAGTCTCATCGTTTTTTGAATTTACCACCGCATCATGAGTATTTTCCTTCTAAAAGGTGTAAAGTTATCAAATGTGGTAGACACACCTCCACCTACCAAACTTGTTATCATACAACTACGAATACTGAGTCAAGTACGAAAGATACTAGGAGTCCTTCAACTCCCATACCTTCTGTGGTTAATGGAACTTGTTCGACTCCTTCAACCACTATGGTTGTAGTGTTGGAGCTGCCCATCATTACTCCTATCCAGCCTGTGGTTGCTACTCAACCCATAGTAACGAACCATTTTGGGTCTCTTTTTGGTATGCCAAATATTACATCACAACTTTCATCTTCCATTCCAGGAAAAATACAAATCCTAGTATTAAACCTAGGGTCGTGGCTCCTCCACATATTCCACTCTTGTTTGGTTTAGCTCATATTCCCCAAATGACTCATATGGTTGAAGGAAGCCTCCTTTTCCTCCTAGTTCTAATCCTAGTCTTAATGCTCTTGGATGGAGTACTCACTCGGGTAGAAAATCCACTTCTTATATTATGTCCTTTCCACCTTCCTCCTCCACACCTATTATGACCAACACATTTGGTATGATGAATCCACCTCAATCCTCCATATTTCCACTCGGGGGGAGTCAGTTTCATGCTATGGGAAACCCACAGCTTGGAGCCACTCCACCTAGGTGAAATTTTTATAACCCTCATTATAACATTCCTACAGGTATGGTTCCCACATAGCCTCTTATGAATCGGTTTGGAGGAGGATATTTCCATACTGGACATGGCCATGGTGCATACCAGAACCCTGGATTGGTTGTAATCCCTCAAAATCAATCTTTCCCAGGAGCATGTGTCCAGATGTCGCAACCCCGACTCCCTTTCTAGGCCACGCGTAATTTTCCAGATCTGTCGAGATTAATGAATGACCCAGTGTGTCATGACCCATCATGGCCCCCCGTCCCCACCAAGCTTCCTTCGGACATTACAAAATGTGAGGGAAAGACTGGCGAGGATCCAGGTGATAACATTACTAATTTTCATCTTTGGTGCTTATCCAATTCCATTAATGATGATTTTATTCGTTTGAGACTGTTTCAATGCACCCTCACGAGGGTTTCAATGAAATGGTACATTGAGCTACCAGGGGTAACATACAAAAATTTTAATCTGATGGTTTTGGTCTTTCTCAACCACTTCCAGTTGCCAGTTCATTACGATGTCGGCATAGAACTTTTGTCGGCCCTTGGCTAGGACAAAGTCAAACATATCTCTAACCATATCCAAGAGTGGCATAGATAGAAGAGGTTTATCAAAGCCTACATTCCTCTAGAGTTCCTATTGGAATGGTTCCTTGAGTCTTTATTTCCTTATATTTTGAAGGATGTTTGTACATCTGGGGTAACATCTAAGGAAGAAACTATTTTCAAATCCTAGCAATTGGACCTCATATATAATCATTCTAGGATGTTATATGAAATTCTTCCTAACGCATCGCAATCCAATTGTGACCCTAGACAAAATCTTGGGCCTCATGTCGATGGCATCATAGGCTCTGCAAATGCTAAGTCTATAGACTTGGTGATGAACTAGTGGAAGGAGTTGTCTCTATTCTAGTCTATAGTAGGACAAGCTTCATCTTCATCCTCCACTCCCACTCAATCGACAGATGTGCATTCTGTACAGTCATCAACCAACCCAAATGGTAACCAAAAACCAGGAGGGAATAGAAAGAAAGGATGAGGTAATAATAATAAGGGTGGGAGAAATAATAATAACAAACCCAAGAACAATTCTAAAAATGATAGATCGAATAACAATGTTGATGAGGGAAAGAAAGAAAAGTAGAAGATGAAGTTTCCTTGTAAACTTTGTAAATATGATCACCTTACCCACTTATACCCCAAACTTGAGGAATCCTCAAGTCTCTTATCTCAACCGATCGTTGTGCTAACCAATCCATTTTTGCATAATCAACACATGGCTTCAAGCTCCTCTAATGCTGGAAATGCGTCAAGTGGGAATAAAAACCCCCCAACGCATGAAGGTGACCATCTCTTTGTTAATATGGTCAAGTCTAAGGTTGATGTAGCCACTCAATCTCATGATTACAGTTCTTCACAGACTGTTCTAGGTCTAGAGTTCCCCTTCCTCCAGAAACACCTTTGCAGATAAAAAAACTAGATCCTCTACCCCATATTCCAAAAGGAGTACTAAAATACTCTGCCCACAATCCCAATGCTAGAGTTGCCCATAAATATTAGATTGTCGAAGATCTGGGTCAAACCCCTTGTGCAATGTTGGCTTTAGAGGTGCTCTAGATGTGTCCTTCACAGATGCATGCCTTGCTATTTTCTTTAGGGGCTCTAGACCCATGTGGCTCTAAGGTTATCAAGTTTGACGTCACAGATGTTAAGCCTCGCTTGCCTTACCACTTGGACTTTCAAATCCATGTGGATTACACAAAGTATACCATCAAATGCATTGTTGTTGATGAAGGCACTGCAACGTGCGTGATGTCCCTAACCTATTGGAAATCCATTGGCTCTCCAACTCTCTCTCAATGTCTGACTATGTTGACCGCATTTGATGGTTGTTCTTTTCATCCCCACAAAATTCTTCCCACCTTTCCAGTCTAGTTAGGTGGAAAGACAATGGAGGTATATGTTGAGGTGGTTGATGCACCCCTTGACTATAATTTATTACTAGGGCATAATTGGACTTATGCCATGATCGTAGTCGTGTCGTCTATTTTCCACACTTTATGTTTTCCTCACGAAGGGAAAATCGTGATGATTGATCAGTTATCCTTTCTATATGCTAGTCCTAATGAATCAATTTTACCTTCAATCCCTATGATTGATAATTCTCAACCGACAACTGAGTATATTGGTTTTAGAATGTATTCCTCCCTTATGGGCACCTTTGATTTCGTGGCACCAATTCATCACATTTATGCCATGTCCATTAGGACTTCTTTGTTTATGAGGTTTGTTCCTTTCCGTACTTCATATTTCAATGATCATTGGACCCTTCCCTGACGATGTCCTGTGAAGGTCAGTCACATATTGGAATGGAAATGCCATTGTCAGTAGCAGAGATTGTGTATCAAGTTGTTCTTGACTCTACTGTTGAAATGGATCATGTCTCCTCACAGACAGAAGAGGAGGATTCCATTCTATAGCCCATATGGGCCACCTCATCATATTGTCTACATGATTTCCTCAATGACACTTTAACTTTGGATGAATCCATATTAGAGGTCATGAATGGTCCCGATAGACCATGGGACGATATGCATCATCGCTCTTACTTCCTCCCAAAGCTTGTTAGGATCGGACACGACAATTTTAGATCTACCTTGAGTGAGATGGTCGATCACACCATGGTTCCACTAGATACGCATGGTATTTATGTTGAAGGAAAAATGGATAATATTTCTCCTACCATCATGATCGACATCTCTAAAATTCCTGAAAAAATTGAAAATGTATATATCGACGCAGATTGTTCACCTGAAGAAATTCATATATACATTGATCTCTTCAAATAATTTCATGATGTATTCACTTGGTCGTATGAAGAGATGTCAGGAATTGAGCCTTGCATTATCAAACATGAGATCAAGACTTATCCGGATGATAGACCAGTTCGACAACGTCTTATAGTTGTTAATCCTAGAAAGGCCCATAATATTAAGGTAGAGGTAGAGAAACTACTTAATGTTGGTTTCATCTACCCAATTCCCTTGACTGAATGGGTATCCAACCCCATTCTCGTGAATAAGAAATAAGGAACCATCCATGTGTGTATGGATTTTTGAGACCTGAACAAGGCTTGTCCTACAGACAACTTCTAGACTCCTTTCATTGATCATATTCTCAATGAGTGTGCAGGAAGTGAAGTTTTTTCTTTTATGGATGGATTTTCAGGGTATAATCAAATTTAGATCAAACCTGATGATCAACATAAGACAACATTTATTTTTCCTTGGGGTACTTTTTCATACTGGAAAATGCCTTTTGTCCTTAAAAACACTGGAGCAACCTTCCAACGTGCTATGACCTTTTCTTTTCATGATCTTAAACACATTGTCAAATCTTATCTCAGCAATATCGTTGCTCACTCTTGCAAGAGAGTAGATCATTCTACTCACCCTCCACTTGTATTTGAGAGATGTTGTTACTATCGCATCTGTTTAAAACCTCACAAATGCATCTTTTGCGTTATTTCTGGCAGTCTTTTAGGATTCTTAGTCTCTGAGTATGGGATCTTGGTGGATCCTACGAAGGTCGAGACAATACTTAGATTGCCTCCCCTGCACAAAATTCATCAACTTTGAGGTTTACAGGGTAAGGATAACTTATTGCCTTGGTTTATAGTGAACTATGCCAATATAACTAAGGGTTTCATGCATCTTTTGAACAAGGACACTTTGTTTATATGGGATGAGCGAGCCCAAGAATTCTTTGATGCTCTTAAGAAAGCCTTGGTATCGACGCCTCCAAACTACATTAGATATTATTTTATTTATATCTTCACATCCGAAGGGACGGTTGGTATGGTTCTAATTCAGGAGGATCATGAGCTCCATGAGCACATTGTCTACTATCTTAGTCAAAGCTTAGTTGGCCCCAAACTTAAGTACTCTTACGTTGAGAAGCTATCATTGGTTGTCGTACATGCGGTTCAAAGATTATGAAATTATATATTGATTTGAAAAACTACCGTAGTATTTTATGTCAATCCATTTCAATATGTGGCATATCATAGGGGGAAAATACAATAAATGAATTGTTATTTTGTAATAATTTGACCTCGATTTTGCTTCGGTGATATCTAAAAAATCGCTAGTTTTTTCCGAGTTGATATCAGACTTCCCTTGACTAGATGAGGATGTTATTCATGACGATTCATTGGTAGATGAACATATTTTCCTTATCTCATCTTTGGACCCCTGGTATGGAGAAATTATGATCCATCTTCAAACCTTGAAGTTACCCCAGCATCTGTCGAGAGATGATCGACGATGCATACAACATCAAGCTAAAAACTACCTTATCATCAACAACACTTTGTATCATTGAGGAGTGTATAATATCTTGCATTGTTTCTTGAATCATAAGGAAGTCGAGTCCATTCTTAATGAATTTCATAGTGGGGCTAGTGGTGGTCATCTATCTAGGCTTACGACAACCATAAAAATTTTGGGAGTTGGTTATTTTTTGCCATTAATTTTTAAAGATGTATTCCCCTAGGCCTGAAAAGGTATAAAACGATGCACCAGAGAACTCTTCTAGCCACTAGTGACTAGATAATTCCTTTTTCAAAATTAGTCTATTTGGTCCGAAAAAGGGTTAAAATTACACCAAATAGATGTCATTTCAAATCCATTTAACGAGTTTGAAAGTGACAAGTTCACTCGACAATATTTTCACTTTTTATAGAGTCGGAAAAGATCTTAACTAAGATTCGGTGGAAGTCCCATAGGTATAGGTTAGAATTCTTATGAGTAAGAATATGAGGTTCGAATGCAAAGTCATATTGGAACTATAAGGGACTCTCGATCCTATGGAATAATATCTGCATGATCACCAAATAGCATAAAGGTTCTAACTAGGGCACCCATGTTTGGTAAGTCTCTACCATTCAATAACAACACTTCTAGTAGCAATATGAAGGTTCTGTGTTGCTAATAAATGGGTTTGTACCTAAGGAATATGGATCAAAGTCATAGGAAAAAGAAAATATGAAAAAGTGGGTTGAGAACCTATCCTATATTCTAGGGACAAAAAATACTTGTTGAAGGCGTGAACGAGTGATGTGATGCTAGACACCACAAAAATCCCTGGACAAAACCACCAAAACCAACTCCTTCCACTGCACTATTAGTCCACTAGGTCAAAAAAATAGCAAAATCTATGTACAGTGGGTAAAATTTTTCTATTAATAGTAAAACTAACCAATTTTACCATACCATTTTAGCTTTTTACCCACATAGTGCATTTTGGACCAATTTTCCCATGATCTTCAAGTGTCGATTGTGGGAGCTACGATCAACGGAATTGACAACCGTTTGAACCAAGTAAGTATTCTTTCCCTCCTCTTCATTTCTAGTGGTTTAAAAATTCAAATTACTCATCATTTTTTGAGTTTTATATGGTGAAACTTATGAATTAGGGTGTACACGGGCTATAGTTCATCGGGTCACGTATATGTGGCCCTACATGTGACTGTTAACATTACAACCCACATACAAGTCCACAAAATAGTTTTTAAAAGAGTTTGACTTGAAAAATGGTTTTCCTTTTGCAGGATGGTACTTGAATGGAGAGAGAGAGAGAGAGAGAGAGAGAGAGAGAGCATGATGAAGTAGATGTGGTAGTGGAAAGAAATGTAGGGGCCAACTAGCTCTAAAAATATGTGGACTTCACAAATTTTGGGCTCTCAAAGGAATGATGGCTCAAGTGAGGTTACTCCAAATTATGGTAAACTTCTAGGATCCAGATACATAGGCCTTCAATCTCGATGGGAAACCATTGAGAATTGAAGTAGATGACATTTACTTTCTCATAGGATTGTATAGTCGAGGAGAGGTGGTGAATCTCAAATCTCAAGGAGTTGGGGGTGGTATGAACATACAAGACTACATTTCCACCCACTATGTTGCAAGCACATAAAACGTAGGGATTCAATTCCCCATCAGGGTGATTGATTGGTGCACCTCACTATTGGCTAACATGAAGAGCCAACTGAAAGATTGCAAACGGGAGAGGAAAAGAAACTTTCAATTTGCATCCATCTTGTGTAGCTTTTCTTTGAGCATGTTCTAGGATTGAGCCCTATAGTAGAGATCGTTCCACATGGACCGCGTGATCCAACCATGTCACGATGGACCGACGTGATGAGGTAGTTAGGAGGCGGTAGGGTACCAACCCCCTACAATGATGATTTCTTCTTCTAGTGGCATCGACAGGTTATAGCCATAGACGACTACCCCTATGTTGGGATTGACTACAGAGGAGATCCATATATGCCTCTGCCACCAGGATCCGCTTATGGTGATATAGGTATGAAAAGTTTTTGAATATTTCATTTTTTTTGTTTTTTTTTAAATAAAATAATGAAAATATTTTTGTATGGTATCAAGTATTAACAATTGGCTTGTCATGTAGATGTAGGTCCGTGACGACTAGAAGAATTCCCATGATATCGCTAAAGGAACCAAGGAGATGAGAAAATTGGGAGGAGATGAGGATAGAGTGCTACAAAATGTGTAGGGGAACATGTCTCGTTTGACGTACATGATTCCTATGGTCCAGGTGGAGGATCTTCCAAAGGCTATGTAGTCGCAGGTGGTGGGTGTTCCCCATGCATGGGTGCGACTCTTCCGACGTCTCACATACGTTGTACTGTGCTATCATGATACGCATCCAGCTCCACAGGCGCAGATTCCATGATCATATATATACCGACCATATATGCATTTTGAGGGTGTGAGCTCCATTTTGTACTATGCCACCATTTTTTTGGAGAGATGAAATATAAAAAACATTGGTCCTAGGCTTTACTTATATATGTTACAATGTGTACATTGATTATTGTGTTTTATTTACTTTAGTTATGTGAAAAAATCCAATCTAAAACATAATTAGCATATGCATCAAATACATAATTAGAACTTCTAGGTATATGATTATAAGTAATAAAATAAAAATATCGTTCCAAAAGTCATACCCGTAGGAATTGATGGAGAAGAGTAGGGTTTCAAATATGGTAACATATATAAGTAAAGCCTAGGACCAATGTTTTTAATATTTCATCTCTCCAAAAAAATGGTGTCATATTACAAAATGGAGCTCACACCCTCAAAATACATATATGATCGGTATATATATGACCATGAAATCTATGTCTGTGGTGCCATATGTGTATAATGATAGTAGAGTACGACATATGTGATATGTCGAAAGAGTTGCACCCACGCATGGGGCACACCCACCACCTTTCGTTGCATAGCCTCTGGTAGATCCTCCACCTGGACCATAGGAATCATGTGCATCAAACAAGACATGTTCCCCTACACATTTTGTATCACTCTATCCACATCTCCTCTCGAGTTTCTCATCTCATTGGTTCCTCTGGAAATATCATGGGAATCCGTCTAGTTGTTGTGGACCTACATCTGTACGACAAGACAATTGTTAATACTTGATACCATACAAAAATATTTTCATTTTTTATTTAAAAAAAACACAAAAAATGAAATATTCAAAAACTTTTCATACCTATATCACCATAGGTGGATCCTAGTGGCAGAACCATATCTGGATCTCCTCTATAGTCGATCCCAACATAGGGGTAGTTGTCTATGGTTATCACCTATCGATGCCACCATAAGAAGAACTCATCATTGTAGGGGGTTGGTACCCTACCACCTCCTAACTGCCTCATCACGTCGGTCCACCATGACATGGTTGTATCACGCGGTCCATGTGGAATGATCTCTACTCTAGGGCTCAATCATGGAACCTACTCAAAGAAAAACTACACAAGATGGATGCAAACCGAAAGTTTCTTTTCCTCCCCTGTTAGAAATATTTCAATTGGCTCTTCATGTTAGCCAATAGTGAGGTGCATCAATCATAAACCATGGGTCATAAACACTCCACTACATAAAACATGAGTTTCCTTGATTCCTGTTGCAACGAGGTCGACCCCATGATCTATGTAAGTACAAGAATGATGATCTTTAAACTTAGGTTCTCGATCACTCTGATGGGGATTTGGATCCCTACTTTCTATGTGCCTGCACCACAATGGGTGGAAATCTATTCCTTTATGTTCATACCACATCCATCTCCCCGGGCTTTGAGATTCACCACCTCTCCCCGAAGAGACAATTTCGTGAGAAATTAAATTTCATCTAATTCAATTCTCAATGGTTTCCCATCGATATTGAAGGCCTATGTATCTGGATCCCATAAGTTTACCAACATTTGGAGTAACCTCACTTGAGCCCTCATTCCTTTGAGAGCCCAAAATTTGTGAAGTCCACATCTTTTTAGAGCTAGTTGGGCCCCTACATCTCTTTCCACTGCCACATCTACTTCCTCATGCTCTCTCTCTCTCTCTCTCTCCATTCAAGTACCATCCTACAAAAGGAAAACCATTTTTTGATTCAAACTCTTTTAAAAACTATTTTGCATACTTGTACGCGGGTTGTAATGTTAACAGTTGCATGTAGGGCCACATATACGTGGGAAAGATTTTCCTTTCTTACATACATGTCTCCATATACATGACTTGAAGAACTACATCCCATGTACACCCTAATTCATAAGTTGTGCCCTCTAAAATACAAAAAATGATGAGTAATTTGAAATTTTAAACCACTAGAAATGAAGAGGAGGGCAAGAGTAATTACTTGGTTCAGGCGGTTATCAATTTCGTTGATCGTAGCTCCCACAATCGACACTTGAATATTGTGGGAAAATTGGTCCAAAATGAACTATGTGGGTAAAAAACTCAAATGGTATGGTAAAATTGGTTATTTTTACTATTAGTAGAAAAATTTTACCCACTTTACATAGATTTTTCTAATTTTTTGAGCTAGTGGACTAATAGTTCAGTGGAAGGAGTTGGTTTTGGTGGTTTTGTCCAGGGATTTTTGTTGTGTCTAGCATCACATCACCCGTTCATGCCTTCGACAAGTATTTTCTGTCCCTAGCATATAGGATAGGTTCTCAACCCACTTTTGCATATTTTCATTTTCTTATGACTTTGATCCATATGCCTTAGGTACAAACCCATTTATTAGCGACAAAGAACCTTCATACTGCTACTAGAAGTGTCGTTATTGAATGATAGAGACTTACCAAACACGGGTGCCCTAGTTAGAACCTTTATTCCATTTGGTGCTCATGCATATATTATTCCATAGGACCGAGAGTCCCTTATAGTTCCAATATGACTTTGCATTCGAACCTCATATTCTTACTCATAAGCATTCTAACATATACCTATGGGAGTTCCACCGAGTCTTAGTTAATCTCTTTTCTAAATCTATAAAAAAGTGAAAAGATTGTCGAGTGAACTTGTCTCTTTCACACTCGTTAAATGGATTTGAAAGGACGTCTATTTGGTGTAAGTTTAACCCTTTTCATACCAAATAGACTAATTTCAAAAAAGGAATACTCTAGTCACTAGTGGCTAGAAGATTTCTCCTGGGCATCGTTTTATAATTTTTCGGGCCCAGAGAACTAAATCTACAAAAAATGGCATTCTTTGGATTTAAGTTGTAATTGCATCTGATCCTCTTGCTTTTAGTATTGAGCCTATCGATGGTTCCCGTTTTCTCATTATAAGCCTATTACCTCAACAATTTGCATCACTATCCAAGCAGAGCCTTGTTTATATTCTTTGCAGCTTGATACCTTGTACCCTAAGAGGAAACATTCCCTTGAGTTTCCATGCCCCACATGCACTTCCTTGCATTAAGCATAGGTATGTTCCAATTTTTGGAACTAGTTTCTTACTCGCAACACTTGTTTCCTCCTCTGTATCATAACATTCATTTTCCTATGAAAAAACAAAAAAAAGACAGGGGAGAAAGGAATATTATCTTATATTGGCAACAGTCATGTCACTTTTTAACAGAGCATAAAATTTTGAGTCCACTTGTCATCCAAAGTTTGGGTTTAGCATGAACATAAGAAGGTATGCTCGTTACTTATAGTTTACTCCTCCGACTAGTTTTTCTTCTAGTTCCTATGGAGAGTTTGATTGATGCCTCCTGCATCACAAAGTTTCATCATTGAGTCTATGCTACTAGAGTCCTCCATATGTCTCATGCTCTTGTTCAAAGGAGGTCTCTAAGCCTGTGTCAACCATTCCTCAGAACTCTTGACTTTTCATGTTGACCATACCCTCAATGTGTCTCAAATTCACATGAAGATGTAGTCCTACCGTGCAACTTGGTCCTACTTTCATTATGGGTAGGTAAGCTTGAACCCAGTATTCAACATCTCCTCATTGGTCACTGACTGGGGGGTTTCCCTTGTGTTGGACGACAAGAAATATATTCACACATTGGTATTCGTGTAGTGTCTCAGATTCCATTATCATTATTGGTGGTTTCCTTGCCTTTGTCGACAGTTTTCCTTATTGGTTATTATTCAGAGGTTCTTTTTCATGCAATACTTGCAACTCGTGCATGTGAAAGATGCACAAGGTCATTGGTTCATGAAAATTCTCTTCGTCTGATTTCCTCCAAATCATCAAGATATTGCTTTGTACCTCATATTGATTGATGAGAGATACCTTAATTCTCTCCTTTCAACGATTCTCCTTCCATCGAATTCAACTCATATATTCTAGAAATGAGGCCTATAGTACTATGAGTACCTAGAGGCATGCAGTCATCAGTGGAAGGTTCTCCCACCATCAACAGTTGGGAATACATAAATGTCTAATGATCAACGGATTCTTCAAGTATTCGACCTCAACACCTTTATTCACACTTGTAAGAATGTAATCAGTGCCTTGATACCTACTTTCATTATCGGTAGGTTGTCTCACGTTTGTTAATGGTATACCTTAATGATCGATAATCAAATGAAGTCTCATTGTGATCGACCTCAACTCTTATATTCACATTATGTAGACTTGCACCTTTGGCAAATCATGTAGAAGACATGAAGGCATCAGTTTCTAGTAGCATCTTTCCTAAGTTGTTATCGTTCATTGGACCAGTAACTATATGAATTTAGTGATCATGGGAGATTAAGTTGTACTCCATTGTATACATATATCTTTAGATTGATTATGAGACTCGTATCCACTAGGCCTTGTTCGTGACTATGGCAACCTATGGCATGTGTCTACTTTGTATTTCCTCTTCATGGCCATGAACAACTATTTGGTATATTTCCACGTGGATATGCAATGTAATTCAAATTGGCAACCATGTGTACAAAGTCATCATGGATTGTAATATTCTCATGAGAACCTAGTTCTTCTAGTTGATTCTCCATTACTCCACTTATGGGAATTATAATGTATTTCGTCCATCACAGATACTCCTCTGATCTCACACATTAGGGGAAATCTATAACAACTAATTTTTCCTCACCCCATGCAACTTGCTTAGATGGCCTTTCCATTTCCCTGTGCAAACTTGAAGTCCCCTTTTTTTATTATTCGGGTTGGTTGTCATTGATGTCAACCCTTGAATAAAGTCTGATCGCGAATTTCGGTAGCAAAAAGGTTTGGGTAATGGACCCAATTTTGTTTGATGTATAATGGTATGCATTTTAATATATTTGAAGGTAACACTATTCTATATGGATAGTACATGTCATGCCATTTCTATGGGTATGTGGAACGTCACATAACTCCTCACAAGTTCAAGAATAATTTCACTCTTCAAGGACAGTATAAGCACGCTCTACATGTTCTCTCTCTCGAATAAGCCAGAATTCAACAAGGTATGTCATTTTTGCTATAACTCATTTTCTGAGAGGTTCCAAGCAGTGAAATCTGGAGTAATTGCATAAACGACACTGAAGAACATTGTGTACCATTTTCAGATCTTTATTCAATACAGGTAAATAGTTATGATTATTGTAAGTTAGGGTTTTTGACTAATATAAAATTAGTTATGTGAGACTAAAGTAAAGTTTAATGAAAATGTTAGTCTCTTGTTGTTAAAGTTAAGGAAGGTTTTCAGGTATGTGATCATATACACCAAGTCTATTACAGAGTTACAAATCATATTTAGATGATGAAATTGATGATGGCTTTTGGTTGAGGTACATGTTGGGTACATGGTTGAGACAAATAGTTGATGAGTTGGCACATACATGAGGTGTATAGTTGATGATGTTGGTACATATTGATGAGTCATAGTTGATAAGTAGTTGATGCATGATTGGTACATACTTGGTACATGGTTGGAGGAACTTGTTAGTAGTATTGTTGACACATGGTTTATGGATGATGTAGCATACTTGTCTTGGTATATTATTAGAAGCACATATTGACCTTGGTGATGATTATGAGTTGGTGTATTATGCTTGGTTGATGCACATCTTGGTGATAGTGTGCATATGGTTGAGAGTTGTCTTGGTGATTGATCTTGGTGAGTATATCTAATTTGGTTGATAATATTGATGAGACAAGTTGTTGTGATAGGTTGTTTGGACAAGTTATTGTGACAGGTTCTTTGTACAGGTTTGGTGCATGGTTGATGCACTTGTTTATGGTACAAGTTGAGGTATAGGTTGATGTATGGTACATATTGTCACAGGTTATTGGTATAGGTTGTTACATGTTTTTTGGTAGAGGTTTATAGAAGTATATTTCATAGTGATAGTGTGACAGTGGTTCCATCATTCTACTTCTACATCAGGGCGGTTGGACGGGGCAAGGGCAGGTGGTTGTAGCCACCTTCCATTTGTAGCCGGAGAACATAGGGGGTTGTAGCCTCCTTCTAGTTGCAGCCAGAGAATTGGGGAGTTGGAGCTTCCCTTAGGTTGTAGCCTGAGAAACTAGGGGGTTGGAGCCTCCTTCCTATTGTAGCTGGAAAACAAAGGAAGTTGGTGCTTCCAATGAATGTAATTCTTAAATACATATAAGAGAAAGCATTATGTGGTTTTCTCCCACTTTGGGTTTCCACGTAAAACATTGGTGTACTGTGTATGTGTATGATTGTTCATTTTTTCATTGTTTATTTACTCTGCAACTATTGGATGATAATGCTACATTAATATAACACTTGCATTTTATGGTGAAAAATGATTAAAATTCTCTATTATTGATTCACTCCCCCCCTCTCAGTAATCCAAAAATTGGTATCAGAGCCGATTCCTTTAAGAAACAGTTTAACCACTGGAAGTAGATCATGGATTATTCTAAGAATGGAGTAACAATGTTTAATGGTAATAATGGTTTAAAGTATGAGATGTGGAGAAGAAGGATGAAAGTATTTTTACAGTCATAGAGACATTATATTTGGCTATCAGTTGCTATAGGATATGATAGTTCAAAAAGGGAAAATACTGCAGCCAAGAAGGAATTGAAGAAGAATAAAAAAATAGCAATGGATTTCATCTGGGAAGATTTACCTAATCTAGTAAGAGAAAACATTGGTAAATTTTCATCAACCAAAGAAATTTGGGATAAGTTACATGACATATATTATTCACCCATCGCAGATTCAAAAAATGCCAAAGAAGATGCAGACATGGATCAAGAAGAATTATGTTCACCATGTAAAACAGATTGAAAAGATGAAGAGTACATAATCACCAGAGGTATGTTTCTTTTCTTTAATTTTGAAAAACACAGACATCTTGAAATAGAATGCCATGAAGGAAATGAGATAGAAAAAATAATTGAAAAGGAAGACAATTATGAAGAAGAATTGATTAGTGCTTTAGATGAAATAAGAGAAGAAAATAGGTCACTCAAGAAATAATTGATGAAACAAAAGGAAAGTGTTCACATTTTTTAAGAATCCCAACAGGTCATCGAGAACTTAAGAACTTGGCTAGAAGAAGCCAGAAAGATCGAAGAAAATCTTGAATATCAAAATTAGTATTTGGAATCCAACATAGCAACACAGAAGGAAGAAGTAGAAATGAGAAAGAAGATATTGACATATCATCTTAAGGAAAGAACTAACATCTAAATCAGCTTGAGATAGAGTTTGGTCAAGAAGAGAAAGGACTTGAAGAAGAAATAATCACATTAAAATTTCATCTTGAAGAAGTAAAAAGAATATAATAAGTCATGAAGACTCAGATAATGAAGAAAGAAGAAGAGGTTAAGAAGCTTGAAGAAGAAGTTGTCACAATGAGAAGTAAATCGTCAAGATCAACAAGAATGTCGAAGAGATAGAAACATCCACATCAGTTATAGAGAATGAAGAGAATCACTCAAGGTTGCTAGAAAAGAAGAATGAAGAAAATAGAAAGATTTATGCATAAGTACTCAAAGGAAGGAATCATGGTCAACCAAAATCTAAGAAAACTATTGAAGATACATCTTCAAGAAGACCATTCATGTTCAAGCCACACAAAATCTTAAATCATGATCATGATCAATCAAGACAAAAATTTAGAAGGACTACACCACAAACAAGATCATTTACTCCCAGGTATGAAAATTTCTTTTATGTTCATTGTTTTTATTGTACTAATTTTGGACATAAGGTTGCAGATTGCAGGGATTATACAAGAAATGTTCAAGAAATAAATTCTTATGTGGCCCCTCTTATCATTGAATGTCACAAATGTCATAACTATGGACACATAGATAGTGATTGTAGAAGCATGATCGATACTTCCATGAAATAGAACACTGATATCATATATAAGAAAGTATGGATAAGAAAACACAAAGAATAGATGAACAAAGACCAGGTCCCAGTGATCGCAAGATTGGCAATAAAATGATATGGAGAAAACTATACAAAGAAAAAGAAAGATGTAATATACATAAAGGTTTGGAAAATAACTGAAAGAAAAGAAGGACAGGTACGTAAGGAATAGGTTCAAGATATTGTACTTTCAGGCATTGTAGTGAAAGATGAATCCACAGACAGAAAGAAATAATTTAGAACTCAGAGAGATGATAAATCTACCAAGGAATATGATGATGAATACACATCAGAGATGGAATCGTTCTGAGCCATCCATATTAAAGAATCCCAAGTAATATGAATATTAGATAGGAGGAGTCTATGCGGTAGTTGAGACAAACCAGAGAACCATCCTTTGAGTAGCTTGTAGAATTTGAGTAGACAAATTCAGTGCATTCAGTTAACAGAAGTACAATATGATAGATTAATCAGTTGTAGTAGTACTTCATGATAGTACAGTGACATATGAGTCAAAATTATGGACATTTTTGTAGCAAATTCTTGAACAATATGGACAGATATGGATGTGAAATCAACTTTTCTGAATGATGAACTTGAAGAAGAAGTCTACATTGAACAACTGGTTCCTAGAGCATAGTACTCTAGACTAGATAAATATCTACAGCAGGTAGGGTTTAGAAAAGGAAGTGCAGACAACAACCTCTACATCAAGGTAACTCAAGATGGTATTTAATTAATTGAAGTTTATATTGATGATATTATTTTTGGAAGTATTGATGACAGGTTAAACCATAAATTTGCAAATGATATGCATAATGAATTTGAATTGTCATTACTTGGAGAACTATCATTCTTTCTGGGTCTTCAGATACATCAAAGCAACCAAGGAATTTTTATTTCTCAAACTAAGTATATTATAGAAATGCTAAAGAGGTTCGGAATGGAAGATTGCAAACTAGATAACACTCCTATGCAAACTAGTTGCAAGTTGAGCAAAGATGATGATTCAAAGTCTACAGACCAAAGGCAATATAGGTCAATGATTGGTATCTTACTATATGTGACAACATCCAGACTAGATGTAATGCAGGTAGTTGGACATGTGGCATGATTTCAAGCAGCACCAAAGGAATCACATGTATTAGCAGTCAAGAGCATTTTCAGATATCTCAAAGGAACATAAGAGTTTGCATTATGGTATCCAAAAGGAAAGGATATATCACTTATTTCCTACACAGATGCAGATTCGGTAGGTTGCATTGATGAACGATGAAGCACCATTGGAGCAAATTTCTACTTGGGTGAGTGTTTAGTATCTTGGCCAAGCAACAAAAAATCATCAATATCTTTATCTACAGCTGAAGTAGAGTATATTGCAGCAACAAGATGTTGTACTCAGGTTCTATGGAAGAAACAAAATTTGATATAGATACAGGTTGATTATGATGATCTCATTCCAATCTATTGTCATAATACAAGCTCCATCAATATCTCAAAGAACCTAGTGATGCACTCCAAGACAAATCACATTCCAATAAAGTATCACTTTCTACAGGAACAGGTTGCAGAGAAGAACATCAGAGTTGAATACGTGGGCACAAAAGAACAAGTGGAATACAGCTTTACAAAACTGCTTCCAAGGGAATCCTTTGAGTATTTTAGCCAAAGACTCGGAGTAATTTCTACTCCAAAATGAATTCTTTTGAATGCTTATCTTATATGTGTTATATTTACATGAGGAAACACCATAAATAGGATAGTTCAGGTTGGGGGATTAGTTTTAGGAAGAGTTCAGTTAGGGGGAGTGTTATCACTGAAGTTTCATCCACACAGGGCGACAAGAACTCCGCATCGTCAACACAGAAAAATAGTCATTCATGGCACAAGGTTAATTCCATAGCACAACAAAAGGGTCAAAACTATGCAAAATGGCCAAAAAATTA
>JZKD02S1340680.1:18164-35558 GCA_000966675.3 Picea glauca | reverse complement strand
TTGTATACCTTGGAATGATCAGGTGAAATGATAGTATAAGTCAAAATGCAGGTGATGAAGGGTAAAATAATAGCAAAAAGTATGGGAAAAAAGAGTACAATATGTGGTCCTAACACCCTTTACAGTCTGTATTTGGACTGCCATAGATGAGAGCGATATATGTTAGTGACCTCACACCTATCTCAAAAGATGAGATCCCTCCTTCTGATTATTTTTTTAGAAAAAAGAGGAAGGTCGTTCTAAAACAAGAGATGCATATGAGAGAGGGATGTATGGTGAAGAAGAATAGGGTCTTGATAGATGGCCTAATTTGGAAGAAGAGGATTTCGCTACATAGGTAGTAGGCTCCATGGGAGCCATGGAAAAAACAAACCTTTTTACTGTGGAAAACATGAGAACAAGGATAAAGAAGAGTAACCACACAATAGCTCAATTGCAAGACCAGTTAAAGAATGCTAAGAAAAACATTAGAGAAGAGGTGAATAAAATCTTAGAGTAGGCCAGAGATGTTGAAAGGCAAGAAATTCAATCACTCAAATCAAGCCTGGATGAAATGAACCGGAGGATACAAGCAAGTCTGGTGCAGGTTACTTAGCAAATGGAGCTTGTAAAGAAACTACAGGCTTAGTTGAATTTGACAGAAGGCTAGGTTGTAGACTTAAAGGCTTTCCATACCCTCTTGTTGGAAGCACATACAAAGATAGAAGCCAAGCAACAAAAAAAATAGAGATCATCCATAATTACTTTCAAGAGCTAAGCAAATCCCTTGATAATATTATTTTATAGGAAAAGGAGGCTAAAGTGGCAAGGAATACCTTCCAGAAAATAGTTTCATGTTTAGGAAACAGAGAGATGTTGAGAAATCTAAAGCTTTCTGTCACAAAACAGATAAGAGGAGACATCATGCTCAAGGTATGGGAAACAAACATATCCGAAAACAAGAAGATAGTCAAAGAAATCAAAGACGATTGTGAGGGAATGTTTGATTCTTTGGATAATCAAGTGTTAGGTATTAAAAAAATGATTGCTATGAGCCACTGGGGAAGATAAACATTGTGAAACAACAGTTGAACTACAAAGAGAGCTTGAAGGAGATTCAGGCGAAAATTTCACAGTTGAAGGAAATCATTGCCAACCTAATAGACATATGGATGGTACAACCCAATTTAAAGTTGCAAGTGATCAGGTTTTCCAATAAAGGTTTTGAAGAGCAGTTTCCAAAGGTCCAAAGAAAGTTTTATCTATTTGAAGCTAAGGATCTTCCAACACCTCCTAGAAATTTTGTTTATTTTCTGGAGAAATGTATTGAATGTATAGGATCAAAGGAGGGAGAGACTTCAACTCAATAGTGAAGTATCATTTGAAAGCTTATACAATTGAAATGGTAGACAAACAAAAGTTAATCATGCAACGATTAAGGTTGCAGTTTTATAAGTATTTTTCTCCTAACAAGTAGGAGATTTATAACCATCAAGTATTGATGACCTTGTATAAATACAAGGAGAGAAGACTGAAAAAGGGATTTTTTTTTTCTCTACAAAAGGCATTGTGACAAAGTAATTTTCAAGAGACTCTAAATTAATACAAATGCAGATTAAAGATTCCAGATTTTGTCAAGTTTGAGTTATGTGTTCCCCTGTCTTTTAATCTTTCTTTCATATATCTAATTGATGAATGCTTGGCTACAATTTAGTACGACCTCTACTGTGGAAATTATTATTCTTGTTATTTAATTCATTTACAGTTTTTCCTCTGTATCGGTTATCAACAGATACAAGACCTGTGAATGTTTAGATTTCAATATCATATGCTTCATTAATATTTTTCTTGTTTTCATAGTCTTCTATTACAACGTGAGATTCCTCTTCAATTGATGCCTCACCTTGTTAATAGATTTATGTTTTTCCTCATATCATGCATGTTTCCTTTCCTTTAAATTTAAGTCAGATACAAGAAATGACATTTAATGTAGCCATCCTATTAATTTGTGTTTTAAAATCATTCTCTTTACATTGTGAAATAGAGATAACAAAGCCTAAAAAGAAAACAAAGAATTGTATCTCCTTTACCTTTATCCCTCATGACAGTACCAGTTTCAAGGCAACCTAACATCAAACCCGATCTTTCATATCAAACCAACATCTCTCTAAATTTATTTAACACTATCTTGCAAACAACAAATAACCAGGTTGAGTTAGAATGTTCATGGGCAACAATTGAGAGAGATATCAGTATTTAGGAAAACTAGGAATTTCGACAGAGACAGTTGAGAAACCAACTATAGTCCTCACCTTTTTATCATTGAATTTTTCTATTCTCAACTTCCTCTATCTTTTCAGATGCCTTGACTGTATACTTTAGAGACTTAAATTATAAACTCAAGAACAACACTACCCATCAACGAATTCCACTGCATACCCTATGTCCTCAATGGCAGCGATAGAGAGTAGTTTCTTCTTCAGTCCAGGTACATACAACAATTCACTCATCTTGAGAGGATTTCTAGACTTGAATTGAAACGAAGTTGTTCCAACTCCCTTGACTGCATACTCAACATCATCTTCAAGTCACTTGCAATCATGATTTCTTCTCTATTAGAATGGTGAGTGATTTTTGTGACCTTGTCATATGATGAGAAGATCCACTATCCACCAACAAAGTCTCCATGTTGACCCGCCCACAAAAAGAACAAGAACAAGAATAGCACTCCTCCTAGTGTTGTAAATAAAATGTTTCTCAAGATGATCCCCTTCTCTTCATATCCCCTTCTCTAGTACCATGCCAACTTTCACATGCAACTCTATGTGACTAATTTTCAGATCTGAAAATTGCTTCCTAAAGAACTAACAATAAAACCCTAGCTGTTATCACTGAACAATTTTACACTGAAAATTATTGACTGAAAATATATGTAGCAGGAACAAAAAGATCACAGCTAAATCATCAATGCAAAAGAGACACAAAATTTATGTTATGTAACCTTGTTCATTTTAGAAATCTCGAGGGAAAAACTAGCCCTCCTAGTCAATAAAATATCACTAAATCTGAGGACAACCTTGTCCTCCAATAACCATACAAATCAGAAAACCAAACCAACAAATCCCTGGAGAGTTCCTTTGCCCAAAAATCTATTGTAGACCACTTGTATGGCCTGCTAACATCACCTGTCACCCTTTATGGACCTACTCCTGCCCAACAAACTCTGTATGTGATTCACCTTACTGTAACCCACGCACATACATGAATGTTCCCATTGCAACCCGCATATACATGCTTCACCTTTCTGAAACACGCATACATACACGGTTCACCTTCCCACAACTTGCGTACAAGTACATAAAAACTTGGCTTCCTTCATACATGCGTCCTTTCTCACTTTCCAAAATTGATCCAGAAACCCTAGTCTGGATCGCCTAGGTGCATAAGTCTCCTTGCCACAATTTCCATACTCCCTAGCACAAGTGTTTACTCACTTATGCTATCTCCATGATGACACAATGATGAAATGCCATTTTGACTTATCTCCTTTATATACAAGTCTCATGAGTGATTTTAGGAGCCCTTCCTAAACTCATCAATTAATTAGAATATTTTATTCCTTTTTGTGGATGTGGCACCCCCACACAATCCCACAAAGCTCATTAAATTTCCCATGAGGCCCAAGCCTAATTTTGGGGCCAATTTCACTGAAACGAAGTTGGATCTGGTGAAAACAAATATTCCCATATGCTTGACACCCCGACCTCTTGTGGGAATAACTCTCGAAGCTAAAAAATCAACACCCCCTCTTAGAGAGGGAGGTATTCTCCACCACTCCTAGTTTTTTTATGAAGTATACAAACTTCCCCTTTAATAGGAGTTTGGTGACAATATTTGCATTCTGCTCATCTATGGAAATGTGGTGGATCTTCACTGCTCCCTTTTGTACTCTATATCCGATGAAGTGACATATGATCTCAATGTGTTTTGACCTATCATGAAACACTGTTTTCTTTGAGATCTTGATAGAACTCTAATTGTCACAGTGAATCACAATGGGTTCCAACTCTTGGCTAAATAATCCTGAAAGACGTGTTGGTTGTGGAGCCTGATTATCTTCTTGATTCAGAGGTCTTTTGTTTTCAGATGTGTTTATACCCAATGAAGTATTTACACCCTAGAAGTATGTACACTCTTCCACGCAGGGGAGTGCAGAGGGGGGTTACCCCCTCTGTGGGGTTCGGGGCGGCTATCCCCCTGGCTGGGGGGTACAGGGGTTCGGGGGCAAAGCCCCCGAAGGAAAAAATGCCTTGTAAATGTATATTGTAATTTCATTGTAAATCTGAATTGTTCATTATAAGGTCACATATCTAATGGTAGAAATTGTGTTAGGGTTTTTTTCCCTAGAAGGAAACCCTCTGTTATGAGGGAAATGTATTGCAACTATGGAATATATTGAATATTGTGTTTTGAGACAAGAATCCGTGAGAGAAAGAAGAGGAAGTTACAATGGGTTTGTTGTAGGTTGTATCCCTTCATATGCTGGATAATAATAAAGGAAGGACCTGGCAATTTCTTTGGTGGATGTAGCCCACACTGGGTGAACCACATAAATATGTGTCTCTATTGTATTGTGTATCTTCTGTGCTTTGTTTCTGCATTTGTTTTATTTTATTGCTCCATGGTCCTGTTATTCTAACAAGACGTTGGCAAAGCTAGATATCCTCATAACTCACCAAATTGGATGCCATATACTCTGCCTCTGTTGAGATCAGTGCCACATAAGTATGTTTTATACTATACTAGGAAACCACTATTGATCCTAGGCTGAAACAACCATCATAAGTTCTCTTCCTACCAACTACACTACCTGGTCAATCTGAGTCTGAATATCCATGCAACCTCACTCCATAATCTATGAAATATTTCAAACAAATCTAGTCGTACCTCTAAGGTACTTGAGAACATATTTTTTTTCAACCCAATGTACTTGCCTCGGTTCTACCATGAACTGACTCAAGGTGTTGACAACAAAACATAATTCTACTCTGGTATTGAGTAGATACATCAATGACCCAATCAATTGTTTGTAAATCATGGGATCCACCAAGTCTGAATCTGAAGCCTCCAACGTATTCCAATTGTTGGTCATAGGTGTGGTTATGGACTTATTATCCATCATCCCAAATATCTTCAGTATCTCAACTGAATACTTCCTTTGTCTAAGGAATATCTCTCCTGAATGTTGACAAGCCTCTAATCCCAAGGAGTAATTCATGAATCCAATATCCTTCATCTTGAACTCTGAGGCCAATTCCCTTTTGCACCTTGTAATGAGTTTCACATCCCCTGCGAGAAACAAATCATAAACATATAACACCAATATGAGATGATCCTTACCAACCTATAGAAGATATAGGTTGGGATCCACATAACTCTCGGTGAATCCCAAGCTTTGAAAATACCAATCAATCCTAGAGTACCATGCCCTAGGTGCCTGCTTGAGTCCGTACAATTCCTTCTTCAAACTACACACATGATATTTCCTCCCATGTACCTCAAATCCTCGAGGGTTTTCTATGTATACCTCCTCCTCAATCACATTGTTGAGAAACATTATCTTCACATCCATATGATGGATATTCCACTTCATAATTGAGGTGAGAGAAATAATCATACTGATAGAAGTATACTTGGCCACTAGAGAAAAATTCGCCTCATAGTCTATTCCCTCTTTTTGGGAGAAACCTCTTGCTACGAACCTTGCCTTATAATTTTTGGTAATTCCATCTACAATATGCTTGATATTGCAGATCCACTTGGAAGTCACTATTGACTTCCCTTTCAGTCTCAGAACTATATCCCATATGCCATTCTTCATGATGGATTGGTACTCCTCCATCATGGCATCTTTCCAAACCTTCTGGCTTACTACTTCATCAAAACAAAAAGGCTAAGAATCAATTATATTTTTCACAATTGCCACATATGATCCAAATCTCTCTAAAAGTATTCTCTCTTTGCAGTTGTATCTAGGTGTTGTATTTCCCTCGACAACCTTCAAGGTATCTTAAAGCCATCTAGGTCTTGTGTTTGGAGGATCCAATAGATCGAAAAACTCCTCTGACTCCTCCTCGTGATTTGAGGGACACTCCTCTGTATTGAATGAGACTGTACTATCCTCAACCTTTGGAGTCTCCTTCTCCTCACCACCTGCTATGATCTCAAGGGACATCCTAAAATCTAAGTCCTCCTCAAACCTGAAATCCCAGCTAACCACAACACATCATTTTCCTAGAATTTAGATACAGTAGGCCTTTGAAGTCTCATTGTATCCTACAAACATTCACTCTCTTCCGGAAGGTTCCAACTTCATTCTCCTCTCCTTAGGAACATGGATGTAGACTAGAGAACCAAAGATCCTCAAATTACCTATCTCAGGTTTCACTCTTGTGAATTCCTCCTCATGACTCTTGTCCTCCAAGATCTTTTGAGGACTCTTATGTTGAACATAAACTGCATTGTTTGATGCTTCTTCCCAAAGAATCATGAGTAGATCCTACTCATGTAACATTGTCTTGGAAACTTCGATTATGGTTTAGTTCTTCCTCTCTGCAACCCCATTCTACTATGGGTTGAAAGGAACTATCATATCCCTCTTGATCCATGCTTCCTTACAGAATATCTTCAACTCGTTGGAGGTATATTCAGCTTCGTTGTCTGACCTAAAAACTTTGATCTTCTTCCATGTCTGATTCTCCACCAAAGCTTTGAACTCCATGCATCGACTGAAGACTTTATCCTTAGTCTTTATGAAGAAAATCCATGTCCTCCTACAATAATCATCAATAAAGGTCTTGTAATATCAACAACCACTCACAGATGAAATTGACATTGGTCCACACACATATGAATGTACCAGATCCAGGATCTCCTTGGACCTACTATTACTGCTTGGAAAATCAACTTTGGAATTCTTTCCAAGTGAACAACCTCTGCATACTCCATGGTGTCCAGTTACAAACTTTGGAAGATCTGTAATCATTTTCCTCAATACTTGAAATTCCTGGTGATGTAAGTGTCCCAATATTTTGTGCCAAAGCTCACATAGATTATCATTATCATGCACCAGGGCCTGACTCGGATGACTTGTCAGTTTGTAGATATTTCCATCATGAGTCCCAATAACTTCTACAGAGTCAAGAATCAATCCCTTTGGCTAAGAAAGAACCTGACCATAAACAAATTCTACTGCATACCCTCTGTCCTCCATGGCAGAGATAGAGAGTAGTTTATTCTCCAGTCCAGGTACATACAACACTTCACTCATCTTGAGAGGCTTTCCGAAATTCAACTAAAATGAAGTTGTTCCAACTCCCTTGACTGCATACTGGGAATTATCTCCAAGTTCCTCTTGCAATCATGAGTTCTGCTATGTTATATTGGTGAGTGATTTATGTGACCTTGTCATATGATGAGAAGCTCCACTATCCACTAGCCAAGTCTCCATGTTGACCTTCTCGGAACAAGAACAAGAATAAGAACAAGAAAAATAATAACACTCCTCCTAGTGTTGTAGTCAAAATGTGTCTCAATATGATCCCATTCTCTACAGATCCCACACTCTGATACCATGTCATTTTTCACATGCAACTCTATGTGACTAATTTTCAGATCTGAAAATTGCTTCCTAGCGAACTCACAATAAAACCCTAACTGTTATCACTGAACAATTTTACAATGAGAATTATTGACTAAAAATATATGCACGGGAAAAAAAATAACATATATGAATCATCAATGCACAAGAGACACAAAATTTATGTTCTATAACCTTGTTCATTTCAGAAATCCTGAGCGAAAAACTAGCCCTCCCAGTCAATACAATATCACTAAATCTGAGGACAACCTTGTCCTCCAATAACCATACAAATAAGAAAACCAAACCTCAACAAATCCCTGGATAGTTCCTCTTCCCACAAATATTGTGTAGACCACTTGTATTTCCTGCTGACGTCACTTGTCACCCTTTTTGGACCTTCTCCTGCCTAGAAAAATATGTATGCAATTCACCTTACTATAACCCACGTACATACGTGAATGTGCCCATTGCAACCCGTGTATATGCGCTTCACCTTTCTGAAACACGTGTACATACGCAGTTCACCTTCCTAAAAATTGTGTACAAGTACATAAAAACGCGGCTTCCTTTGCACATGTGTCCTTCCTCACTTTCCACATTTGATTTATAAACTCTAGTCCAGATCGCCTAGGTGCATAAGTATCCTTGCCACAATTTCCATACTCCCTAGCACAAGTGTTTACTCATTGATGCTAACTCCATGATGCCACAATGATGAAATTTCATAATGCCTTATCTCCTTTATATACAAGTTTCATGAGTGAATTTAGGAGTCTTCCTAAAATCAAAAGTTAATTAGAATATTCTATTCCTCTTTGTGGGTGTGGCACCCCCACACAAGCCCACAAATATCATCAACTTTCCCATCAAGCCCTAGCCTCATTCTAGGGTTGATTTCACTGAAACGAAAGGTTGATCTAGTGCCAATGAATATTCCCACATGCCTGACACCTCGAGTTATTGTGGGAATTCCTCTCGAAGGTACAAAAATCAACACTCCCTCTTAGCGAGGGAGGTATTCTCCACCTCTCCTAGCTTGTTTATGATGTAGACAAACTTTCCCTTTACCATGGGTTTGGTGAGAATATGTGCAGTATTCTCATCTATGGAAATGTTTTGAAGCCTCATTTATCCCTTTCGTACTATGTCTCTGATGAAGTGATATTTGATCTCAATTTATTTTGACCTGTCATCAAACACTGGGTTCTATGAGAGCTTGATACAACCTTGATTGTCGTAGTGAATCACGATGGGATCCAACTCTTGGCCAAAAAATCTTGGAAGAAGTTTGTGAAGCCAAATAAAATCACTACTCACCAAACTGGTTACCATATGATCTCCCTTTTCTGAGCTCAATGCTACGAAAGTTATTTAGTTTTCACAGAAGTTATAAAATTTCCATCTACCTAAATCTTTAGTTGTTGAGTTTTCATGTAAAAAATCAAGTTGGAAATGATCTTTTGTTTGTTGGAAAATGTATGGGAGGATAAATAGTATATTCATATGTATGTTCCGGAATTTTTTATCCTTCACGCATAAACCAACAAATAACAACATATAAACACAAATTATTTTTCGAATATGAAAACACATCTTGTACTTTATCTTCTTGTTCATTTAAAGATAATGTTGTAGTGGAGAAGTTTAGAAGTTTGGTTCTTGAGGATAGTGTTCCAATATTTGATGAGATACCATGTCCTCAAGGAGATTATTTCAGCCCCATCCAACATTGGATAGAGGAGGGTTGTATTGGTGCATGGTATCCTTGGCATGGATTTGATGTTGTGGACTATTTTCATGATGATCTTCCAATTTTCAGCCTAGCATCTATGAAGATTCTAGTGTATGTATATCAACTCTTTGATGTCTCTCCATTTTGGTTCATAGTCAAACATAAAGGAAGAAATTTGGATGTAAACAAAGAGCTAGGGTGGCTCCATTGGTTGTCTGATTACACCCAACTCTTGTATTTTTCTCATGTAAAGTAGGAGTAGGAGGAATAGGCTTTGGAAGAGCATTAAATTAAAAAAATCATCTCTCTATTATGAGAATTATGTTTAATGTATGGCATTGATAACTTATCCATTCCACAACATGGTTGTATTCCTCTTGCTTGGAGAAAAATTTCACAGGTAAATTAGAAATTTTGGGGTTCTCATGCACTCTTCTCTTAAGAGTACGTGTCCCTGAGTTGGAGATAGTTGTTACCACTCATATTGGCATGAGTGGTAATTTCATATTTTCAGGGGTAACTTGCAGGGATGTCGGTGGATTAAAAATACTCACCCATTATTTTTTATTGAGGATAATTCTCGTCCATGATGTTATTTTAGGATGGTTGATCATAGTGGTCTTCCTTGATGTATTTGTTTTCTTGGTTGGGATTATTTTGATCACTTGATGATGATGATATTGCTTCTATGCTATGATGTTGGTTATCTTCATGACATTAGATTGTCTTGGTGTTGGTGATAGTTCCTTGTTTCATGGTGCTTTTCCTTACATATTTGTATACAAGTCTGGTCATGGTGTTGGGATATGGATCTTGTGCTAGAGTTCTCTATCCTTTTATACATCTATTGTACTTTTATGATGATATTAAAAAAAAAATATAGTTATTTTCCTAGACTGTTGTTGGCACTGCATGCGGTTTGTAAGACCCTAGGTTCAAGTTATCTTTGACCAAAAAAACCCACCAGACACCGACCCTTTTGGCATCACCTGCTTGCGCAGATGAAGTCTCACCCGAGGTATCTATTGGGACTATAGGAGCCAGGTTTATGAACCAGTGAGGGAATGAGAAGTGATTATTCTATTCATTCTTAATTATCTATTCCATGTGTGTTATTATGTAGTTTCTCTTATTCTATTAATTAGTGGATCTCAGGCTCATATTACCATTATATTCCAGATTACTGCATAAACTTATTACTATAGAAATGATACTATTGCACCATGAATACCCATAATATAAATCTTCTCTAACATGCATCCAAGCAGATTCAATAAAAATCACACAAAAGATAGTGAACACAAGATTTAGCATGGTTCACCCAACTCTGGGCTATGTCCACAACAACTGGCTTCTTTATTCTGTGTTTGGTAATTTCTTCAGGCTTGTGCACTGCGCTTACAAATATATTCAATTCTTATCTTTCTCTTCTCCTAGCCTAACCATTCTATAGTGCAAGCTTATCTATATTTGCATCATACCTTAAATTCAGACATTGATTCTCTCCCTTCTCAACCTATCCTATCAACCTTCCTACAAACAAGTGTTCTCGGTAGTTTGGAATAGAATCCACAATACTGCCTGATAATAACCCCACAGAGGAACCCACTTATCAGGAACCCCTATTATCCCAACCCATTACATATTTATACATATAATATAGGGATTAAAACCCTACTTGGATCCTCCCAAAACCATACAACAATGCATGACTACACCAGTTAACTGGTTGTTTGATTTCTTTCACTTTATTTTCCGTCTGCATGTTGCTTTTGCACTCTAACTGATTTTCCTCTTGCTTTTGTGCGTCCTTCCATATTTATCATGTTGTGCTGTTATTTTTCATTTTCATCCACTTTCTTCTCCTGCTTTATTCTTCTCTCTGCTTTATTCCCTTTTTTTCTTTATTCTGCTTACTTCATGCTATACTCCTGGATGCGCCTCAGTTGTGCATTGTCCTCCTGGATGTACCTCAGTTGCGCACTCCCTAGTCTTCGTTCTTCTTATGCGCACCTCTATTCTACACTTCTTCTATACTTAGGATTTTTACCAAAATTGTATCCCAAAACTTCTTGTCCAACAATCCCCTAACACTCACCTATGGCTCATCTCGAGCTACTCGAGATTGTTTCCTACTCCTCCATGCCTCAATGAAATTTTCGGAGGATACCTTTGCTACCTCCACTTCTTTGAGTATCGTTGCCTCTAATTTTGTGATCTCTTCAACCCCGTGCATAGTCAAGGCTATTAGTTTCTCTTTTGCTTCATAGGTTGCTTGCTTTACCTTTCCCTTTGTTGTAGTGGTTAATTCACCTATTACCTTTACTTCTTTCTTCCTCCAGTGGTCCCAAATGATGTTGAAGGATATTCTGATGATCCCTCATCTTCTCCACTTCTAAGTATGACTGACTATGTGCCAAAATTGTTGTCATACATTCAGCTGGTGGAAGTGTATTTGTTTTCTCTAAAGCTTGTTGTGTCTTTTCTTGTGTTTCTCTTAACTTGGCCTCGAAAACCTTCATCTCTGGATCCTCCACTAAGTCAATCGATGTATGTGCACTCTCTTCACAAAGTTTGGCACACTCTTCTTCTATATTCTTAATGTTAGTGAATGTTGTCATCACCATTCTCTCTCTTCCTTCTCTAAATTTTGGTGGCATGCTTGGCACACTATGTAATTGTAGATCTTATATCTATGATCGAAATCCCTTGATGACTTCGTCCATATTCAAAACTTGTTCTTCCATTGTAGCTTCTACTACTATGGGGACTTTCAGAATGTCCTTCTATAATTTATGGGTAGTTTCTTGTGTTTTTTGCACTATACTTTCAACTTTGTCCTTTTCCTGGATGGCTTTCTTTACCCTTTCCTCGGCCTCATTTTTGTCCTTCATTACTTCTTTCACTCGACCTTCAAATTCCTTGTTTTTTTGAAGCGCAACATCATATTACTACTATAATTGGTCTCTTTTGTCCATCATTTTTATCATCTCATGATGTGCTTCATCGCCTAATCTCTTAATCTCTTGCATGAACACAAGATTTAGCATGGTTCACCCAACTATGGGCTATGTCCACAACAATTGGCTTCTTTATTCTGTGTTTGGTAATTTCTTCAAGCTTGTGCACCGCGCTTACAAATATATTCCATTCTTATCTTTCTCTTCTCCTAGCCTAACCATTCTATAGTGCAAGCTTCTCTATCTTTGCATCATACCTTAAATTCAGACATCAATTCTCTCCCTTCTCAACCTATCCTATCAACCTTCCTACAAACAAGTGTTCTCGGTAATTTGGAATAGAATCCACAATACTGCCTGATAATAACCCCATGGAGGAACCCACTTATCAGGAACCCCTATTATCCCAACCCATTACATATTTATACATATAATATAGGGATTAAAACCCTACTTGGATCCTCCCAAAACCATACAACAATGCATGACTACACCAGTTAACTGGTTGTTTGATTTCTTTCACTTTATTTTCCGTCTACATGTTGATTTTTCACTCTAACTGATTTTCCTCTTGCTTTTGTGTGTCCTTCCATATTTAGCATGTTGCGCTGTTATTCTTCATTTTCATCCACTTTCTTCTCCTGGTTTATTCTTCTCTCTCCTTTATTCCCTTTTTTTCTTTATTCTGCTTACTTCATGCTATACTCCTGGATGCGCCTTAGTTGTGCATTGTCCTCCTGGATGTACCTCAGTTGCGCACTCCGTAGTCTTCCTTCTTCTTATGCGCACCTCTGTTGTGCAATTCTTCTATATTTAGGATTTTACCAAGATTGTATCCCAAAACAGCTTGTCCAACAAGCCCCCAACACTCACCTATGGCTCATCTCGAGCTACTCAGGATTGTTTCCTACTCCTCCATGCCTCAATGAAATTTTTGGAGGCTACCTTTGCTACCTCCACTTCTTTGAGTATCGTTGCCTCTATTTCTGTGATCTCTTCGACCCCGTGCATAGTCAAGGCTATTAGTTTCTCTTTTGCTTCATAGGTTGCTTGCTTTACCTTTCCCTTTGTTGTAGTGGTTAATTCACCTATTACCTTTACTTCTTTCTTCCTCTAGTGGTCCCAAATGATGTTGAAGGATATTCTGATGATCCCTCATCTTCTCCACTTCTAAGTATGACTGGCTATGTGCCAAAATTATTTTCATACATTCAACTGGTGGAAGTGTATTTGTTTTCTCTAAAGCTTGTTGTGCCTTTTCTTGTGCTTCTCTTAACTTGGCCTCGAAAACCTTCATCTCTGGATCCTCCTCTAAGTCGATCGATGTATGTGCACTCTCCTCACAGAGTTTGGGACACTCTTCTTCTATCTTCTTAATGTTAGTGAATGTTGTCATCACCATTCTCTCTCTTCCTTCTCTAAATTCTGGTGGCGTGCCTGGTGCACTATGTAATTGTAGATCTTATATCTGTGATCGAAATCCCTTGATGAATTCATCGATATTCAAAACTTGTTCTTCCATAGTAGCTTCTACTACTATGGGGACTTTCAAAATGTCCTTCTATAATTTATGGGCAGTTGCTTGTGTTTTTTGCACTATACTTTCAACTTTGTCCTTTTCCTAGATGGCTTTCTTTACCCTTTTCTCGGCCTCATTTTTGTCCTTCATTACTTCTTTCACTCGACCTTCAAATTCCTTGTTTTGTTGAATCACAACGTCATATTACTACTGTAATTGGGCTCTTTTGTCCATCATTTTTATCATCTCATGATGTGCTTCATTGCCTCATCTCTTAATCTCTTGCAATAAGCCTATTTGCAAGTTTTGTAATATTTGTATTGACATCCTCGATACCACTGTGTTCAAGTGTCCTAACACATTCACATGTTCTTTTAATTAATACATTGGAAATTTAAGTGTGTCTATCTCAATCTAGAGTGTTCTATGCCTGGCTTCTAACTAGGTTAAGACTAGATGCACACTCTCTGCTTTCTTTCTTAGGATTATGGATGGTCCTGCTCTCTTTTTCTAGGCTAGCAGCTACTAAGAGTTGTTGGAGTGCTGCTAACTGATCCTACACTCTCTGTTGTTTCTCTTCTTTCTTCCTGGTTACTTCCTCCATGAATTTCTCTATGGCATCCTATACTTGGTATCCTATGAGGTCAATATCATCATCGGTCTAAGTATAAATGGGGGTTTCTTTGTGTACTTTAGTATTCTTACACGCCCCTACTATTGATTCCTTTACCTTATCCTTTTGTTTGACTTCTCTCGCGAGGACTGTCTATTGAACTTCTATTGTGGATGGGCTAGGCATATCTCCTGTGCCATTTTTTTTCTTTTTCTCCTGCTGCTCATCTGGTTCCTCATCACTCTTATCCTTCTCTTCTTCCTCTTCTGGAATTTTCCACTCCTCTTCCCAGTCATTCACAATTAGGCATACGTATTCTGGTGCCAACCTATAGTTGGTTGGAAACCACTGGCACATCAGATCCTTATTTTCTTTCACATACATGTGGTGCATGCCTACTTTGAAACGTGTGATATCCTTATATGTTTTCACTATCTCTATTGATATGCGCGGTGTGTGTGCAACTAGATACATGCTATTTACCAAGTATACAAAAAATGTGGCATTAATGTCATGTTGTCTTCTCTTAATAATTGTATGTCATAAGTTGGAATATCTCCTGGCCATATTGCCTCTACCAGATGTGCCCATGTGCTAATAGTAGCCTGGTTCTTGCCATCCAACCAACGCAATCAAAATCAACAACCATGCATAGTGAAATTATGTGCCCTTTTTCTAGGCCTCAATACAATCTTGCAGAAATTGGTTCACCAAGAGGATGGCCATGTTCATTTGAACCCCTTTGACACATTGTTCTACAATTGCAATTACTATAGCTGATAATTCATCCTTCCTACATTTGCGCAACAACTTGTAGGCCAATACCTGCGTTGCAAACCAAACATTGGTGTCATTGATGTTTTTAACATCCAGTCCCCTTTTCCCCTGAATGTCTATAACTTTTCCTTCATTGATTCTGAGAGGGCTCTCTCTCCTATATTATTGAACAAAATGGTTGGGTCCTCTCCGAATTTTGGGAGCCCTATAATTTGCGCAATCAATGGACATTGGGGGGTCAAGACACATTGTCCCCCCATGGACACAACTGAGCAATATCTTCACACATGCATGTTGTAAGGAAAAACACTCTATGGTATGGGGTAAACCACAACAGATGAAATGAATGTAGAAATCATCTCTAATCCCAAGTATGCTATATAAATAAAAATTCTAACAAGACAAGATAAAGAGCCTACCTCGTCCATACGTTCGATGAAGACCAC
Source organism: Picea glauca (assembly GCA_000966675.3). NCBI lineage: Eukaryota > Viridiplantae > Streptophyta > Pinopsida > Pinales > Pinaceae > Picea > Picea glauca. The sequence goes on along the minus strand of JZKD02S1340680.1, from coordinate 19,890 downwards.
TGTTGAGCACGCAACTCAAAGATTTATACCTACAACTTGTCCTCAACAACCAAGATACACACGCATATGGTGATAATATATAATGTTAGCATATAAAATAGCCTAATCCATTAACATACATGACAAATACGCCCATTGTTACACATTATTTTCGTCATCCCTATGACCGTTAATGATGTAAACCTATCTGTAGTCTTCAGAGGGGTCAGTGGCCTGAGTTCCTAAAGAAGGAGGGGATAAGAACTTTTCTTGAGAAAAGAAGTTGCATTTCCCTTTGTAAAAACCCTATAAAAATGGAAGTTCGTAGGTTGCTATATAGGCAGGGTGTGAGAATGCTTGATTCTCGTAGGTTTCACCATAGCTGGGTTGCGAGATGTTTGCAGGTTGCTCTATAGTCAGGGTGTGAGAATGCCTACATGTGGGAAAAACAAGCGTTTTCTCGAATATTCTAGAAGGAGAAACTTCCATGGTGAGGTGGCATCCGAATGGTGTGGATCTTACTCACTTTCATGATTTAGTGGGATCATCCTAACCTCCTCACCTTATCCTCTTCAACTTATAAAAGGAGAGGAGCTCTCATGGAGACAGTTGGCTTTTGAGCTTTTGGAGCTTGGATTTGGCTTGGAATTATTAGCGTGGTTGGAGTGTCTTTGAGTTTTTCCTTTGTCAAGATAGATTGTGAGTAGTATCAGATCTATGCTCTCAAAATTCTTGGAGTGAAAGTGTGTGGGGAATGAAGGAAAGTTGGAAGGGACCTTACGACATCAAGGCCATGGTTGTAATCTCTCTTTCACATTTAATATGATACAGTAATATGATTCTTTCCTATAAAGCTTGTTGTGTTTTATTGTATGATTCGTTGATCACATACATAGGTTTATATTGAGTTTATGCTATTACTACCACTTTGGTTGGTTGTGTTCTTTTGCAGGTTCATCATTGTATGAGCGTTGGAACAGAGCTAGGATGGCGATGGCGAGAGGAAGTGGCATTTAAACAGTATGTCACCTATCCCTCTTTAGTTAGTAAATTCAATATCTAAAACTTAAGGATAGCATCATGTTCTGGTGTGTTTTGTCCTAGATCTAGGTGGATCTAGGGAGATCAGTTAGTGTCTGCACCTACCGATTAGTTCGATAACAAAATTGGCAACTCCACTGGGGAACAGATTGTTTCCTAGTTAATCTACTTTCCCTTGCTTTGATTGCATGTTTTTTGGTCTTTGAGTCTGTGGGAGATCCATCCAGACTCTCTGGATCTGAAAGTTCACTCAAATTTAATCCTTTTTCAAATTTGTGCTTGTTTACAAGCATTCTCGCACTGTACCCTTTAGTGGCCTACGAGAAACACTTGAGTTCGCACCCTGGTGTTAAGTCCAGTGCAAGCCCCTCACAGTCAACCTTTGTTCAGCCTGTGAGAATCTTTGATTCTCGCACTGTAATACACTGCCAGCCTGCGAACTTGTTTGTGAAATTTTTTGGATTGGGTCTTGTCACTTTTTGACGCCTAGTTTTTCTTTGAACAACCGGATTGAACTTTTGGAGCCTATATTAATCTGCTTACAGTCTGCTTGACATCCTTTGAGTTGATTTTAGACACTTTTTCTTTGTGTGGTTTTGAAGGATTAGTCTCTTTCTTTGAGTGTCTTTCAATTACAAAGCGTGTGTTTTCTTTAGAATTGTTTAAGGAAATATGAGATTTCTTCTGAATAGTTCGCTTTAAAAGA